>VHZZ01000388.1:201389-215880 GCA_009801015.1 Silene noctiflora | reverse complement strand
CGATAATTTAGCCTTGGACGAAAATCAGGGACTTCTTAAAAATAGATGAATACAACTTATTTATGGTCCAAAATCGAATACGGTAACTAAGGAAGCGACCCCGTACACGTTGTAGAAAAAAATGGGAGGAAAGTAAAAATGACGCTGTATGACCTCTCTAACGGCTCAAATTTAAGTGTAATAATACACGGTGTTCTGGATTTCGGAGTCCTGGGACAGAAACGTCCGTAAATCATACAGACGATTTCTTGGGTCAGATAAAACAGCTACACAAATTTTCAGAAGCAACAGAGAACAATTGAGGGTGCTAGTACGCGATAATCGAGTGTTGAACGAAAATTATGTACTTCTTAAACATAGATGAATATTTCTTATTTAGGGTCGAAAATCGAATACGGTAACTAAGAAAGCAACCCCGTAAACGTTGTAGAAAAACTTGGAGAAAAATAAACATGACTCGGTACGACCTCCCTAACGGCTCAAAATTAAGTGTATAATACACGGTTTTCGGGATTTCGGAGTCCCGGGATAGAAATGTCCGTAAATCATACAGACGATTCATCGGATCAGATAAAACAGCTACACAAATTTTCAAAAGCAACAGAGAACAATTGAGTGTTCTAGTACGCGATAATCGAGTCTTGGACGAAAATCATGTACTTCTTAAAAATAGATGAATACTTCTTATTTAGGGTCGAAAATTGAATACGGCAACTTATGAAGCAACCCTGTACACGTTGTAGAAAAACTGGTAAGAAAATAAATATGACTCGGTACGACCTCCCTAACGGGTAAAATTTAAGTATATAATACACGTTTTTCGAAATTTTAGAGTCCCGGGATAAAAACGTCCGCAAATCATACGGACGATTCCACGAATTAGATAAAGCAATCACACAAATTTTGAGAAGCAGCCTATGATATTTGAATATGCCGCTACACGATAATCGAGTCTCGGAAAAAAATCATGTACTCCTTAAAAAAACATGTATACTTCTTATTTAGGATTAAAAATCGAATATGGTAACTCATGATTCGACTCCTCTGGAGTAAAAAGACACGGCGGAAAAGAAACATGACCTGGTAAGCCCTTCCAAATGGCTCAAATTTAAAGTGTATAATACACGGTTTTCGAGATTTCGGAGTCCCAAGACAAAAATGTTCGTATATCATACAGATGATTCCTCGGGTAAGATAAAACAGCTACACAAATTTTGAGAAGAAACAGAGAACAATTGAGGGTGCTAGTTATGCATTTTTCGTCGCATGCATGTAACTAGATCGGTACAAACTAAATTAACAAGTTTTTAGTTACTAATTAGAGGAGTCTAATTAGGGGTCTAGTACTTTGGTGGAGGTCGTGGAGGTAGTGTTCAACTGTTCACAAAGGAGGTTGTGGGGTGGGTGGCGGTCGTGGAGGAGTTAGGGTCTTGACATAGGAGGTGGGTCTGGTTGGTTGTGTTAGGTAGAGTTGGTGGAGATAGTTCTTATGGTGCTGGTGGAAGTTGGGTTTGGTCATAAGGTGGTCTTCGTGGAGGATTGGCTAGGCCAGGTGAGGTGAGGTGAGGTGAGGTGATGGTGATGGTGATATGGGTGGGTATTGTTGTATTGTCGTATTAGTGTTGCGTGACCGTAGGGGTGTTAATGAGACGAGACAGCTCGTGAACAACTCGAGCTTGGCTTGGTTAAAGCTTAGCTCGTATGAGCTCGACTCGGGCCGGGTTCGGCTCGAGAGCTTAACGAGTCATGCCGAGCTAACGTTAGCTCGACTGGTTTTTGAACGGCTCAAACTAGTGTAATTAGATAAGATATTACTCATATTTTATAAAAAAAAAAGTTATTTTGTCATGATTATATATTTGTATCATACGGATAAAAAATGTCTCATTGATTTTCCAATAGGTGCATATAAAAATTTCG
Organism: Silene noctiflora; assembly: GCA_009801015.1. Taxonomy (NCBI): domain Eukaryota; kingdom Viridiplantae; phylum Streptophyta; class Magnoliopsida; order Caryophyllales; family Caryophyllaceae; genus Silene; species Silene noctiflora. Next base: position 213,960 of record VHZZ01000388.1, on the reverse strand, counting down.
AGCATATAAAAATTTCGAGCCTGAATAATATTGAGAGAAAAAAAAACGAAAATTCAACAATTATATATTGAGCTCGAGCTCGCGTTAAAGCTCACAAGCTTAATTAGGAGCACAATTTTTTCGAACTCGAGTTTTAGTTTATGAGCACAAGCCGAGTAAGGCCAAGCTCGAGCTCGGCTCGACTCGACTCGTTGCGTGAGGTTGAGTGAAGCTGGATGTGAGTGGGGATTGGGAAATGGGGAAGGGTGATGGCTGCCTGGCTGGTGGGTGAGGGATTGGAGAGGTGTAATTGGGGGGGTGATAAAGTAAATGGGTGTTGTAGTAAGGGTAATTTAGTCTTTTAAGCTTAAAATGTATACAAAATAAATAGAACGACCCAAAATAAAACATGTATACTTCTAGATCCATTTAAACACTTACGGATCCATCCATAATCACGACCCATTTGTACCCTTTTTCTCTCTGCCACTAAAATTCAATATGCCGGGAGAAGAAATGCAAATAGGACAACACTTCAATTATGAGCCCATATAGAAACAAAGAAATTCGTGGCCTAGGCCTAAAAGTTATGGCCGAAGATTAAATGGGGCCGGGAATAGAACCGTAGAACTACCCTCACATCAATTTTCCATTGACAAAAAGCAATATAGATAATAAACAGAATAATGCATCAAGGCACAAAAACCTAATCAAGTCAAACACAAAAGTTATTCAGACACGGTGATTTATGAATTTTTCTTTTTTTTAAAAAAAAAATTAATGGCAAAATGTCGTGTTCATACGTAGTCAAAGTGAAATACCGACAATAATTTAATCGAATCGACAAAATCCTTGTTTCTGAAATAACCTCCCATCAAAGCATCAGGTTCAACAAGCCAACGGTTGCATGGAAAAGTGCAATCCAAAAGTCCTCAAAGGATAGAAGACATACCGATACAGCATTATAGCTAGACAGGTAGGAAAATCCTATATGACTTAAAAAACTAAGCTAGTTTATATCCACATAACACAGTGTAATCCGGATATTGACAAAATAACGAATGAAGGAAAGAAGGCAGCAAATAGCAAGTAAGCTAATTACCTCACTTCCGTGATTAAAAAGGCAGGTTCCTCCTGAATGCGCTTGGGCTTCAGTACTATTTTTCCACCTTTTCAAGCTTCCAGAAGCTGCACATAAATAAACCATCCACGTTGACAGCGAATCATGGTCTCCGCATAGGATATTAAGAACCTTGACAAATGACAAGAAGTGGTCCAGGTCCTATGTGAAGCCCAATCAATATGGCCCGCCTTCTTGCGTGCAGAACTTTACCACAAGCTATATGATGCTTAAAATCATAAATAACATCCACTTATCTTCTATCAACCATGAGATTGGTTGGCCACAAGAGGTCTTTAGTCTTATGTGGATACTCACATTCGATATTGAATTCATGGAGTTTTCATGCAAATGGTCATAATAAATAGAGAACATTACCAATTTGGCAATGGCAGAAATTGACAACCCGCAAGGCCACAAATCAATGTTAACAAAATCCCGACTACTCCACAACTCTATAATGAACCATGGATTCGTAATGTTGATAAATTATGAGATATTACAAAAAAACATTTGCAGTAAAATTTCTATTTCTGCTCTTCGTATAATCGTTGTCTTTCAAATTTCGAGGGGCAGGGTAATGAGAAAAAAAATCTCGGGAGTCAAAAGAATCACGACAAATTCAGAGGCTACCTCTAAGGGAGAAGCCAATGTAGGTGTTGACTTTTGATAAATATATTCTCTGAAGTAAAATAAGGTCAGCAAATTCTACGAGCACTCTGCTTCACCATAACCCGATTGCCTTCCACCAAACACCTCCAACTCCAAGCCAGATTATAATGTTTACAATAGAAATGAGGAATCCATATCCCCACCATTTGGCGAGAGGAACATAGTTAGCACCATAGAAAACTGGGGCTGATCCGATACCATAGTGGGTGAGGCCACCCATAAGGTTGGAGAGGAAAGAGAGAACTAATGCTGCCAAGTATGGTGGCGTTCCTAGAGCGCTTGCAACAGATAAGAAGGCTGTGAACATAGCACCAATGTGTGCGGCTCCACTTGCGAAAAAGTAGTGAGTGTAGAAGTAGAGAAGGACTAGAATTCCAAAGGATAGCTGCCATGAAAGACCTAATCCGCCGACAAACTGCATATCGAAAGCATATATTAATTAGGATGCTGCTATGCATCAGAATAAAACGCTTCTTGCCATCTACTCCTTCGTCTCATTTATATTGTCTCTCAGCATACACTAGCTACACCTTTTTAAAATGATAATATGAAATCGGTCGGTTTGATGTTGTTCAAATGAACGGTGATCACAGTTGAAAACCACTAACTGCTAACTGGAAAATATAGATGGCAATAAAATTTGGATATATTGATCAACTTTCTTTTCCGGTATGTCCCAAATTTAATTCATCATTTCCGTAATAGATTAAGAAGGCAAATGTCCAACAAATGGTAGAATGGAAAAAAAAACATTGCTTGTTCAGTCAAGAGAAAAGAGGAAAGAGGGACAGACCTGGACAACAGTTTCGCTGAACCATGAAATGAGACCGTACTTGTTGAGATAACCCGCCATGGCAATAAGCGCAGCAAACCATGTTAGTGTATCCCAAGCCACAGACTCAGCTAAGCACTCTTTCCAGGTGACAACACCCGTTATCAGGAGGACAGACAGTCCAAGGATTGCCGCAGTCACGGCATCGACATTCAACACACCTCCGAAAATCCAGAGCCCAACCTATTACATTTACCCCAATAAAAACATATCATACACCACGATAATAACAGACTAAAGAAGCAACGTTCATTAAGTGCGTACATCTAAGACATCCATACCGTCCAATTGCATGTTTTTCGAACACAATGTCAACATGCTCAACAGATCATCAATCCAAAATTCAATGGTAACTGTTAGGGGTTTTACTAGGAGTCAAGTAAGGGCAAAGGGGGTATTCGAAGCAAAACCTATTATCCACAATAACTCCGTATTAACCACTATACTCAACATATTCAATACTAGACATGAAAATTGCAAAAGGGAAAGAGAATAGCTTACAGTGAGAAGCAAGGTGACACCCATAATGATCTCATTCCTTGTCATAGGACCCATCGTCGCCAATTTCTCCTTAGCCAAACGGGGCGCATCAGGACTACTCTTAATTTCGGGGGGATAAACAATATACAACACCAAAGGAACAACCAACAACGAAACCAAACCCGGGACAATTGCAGCCTTAGCCCAATCCATCCACCCAATGGTCTTCCCAATGGTACTAAACGCAAGGTTAGCACTAAGCGGGTTAGCCGCCATAGCAGTCAAGAACATAGAACTCGAAATAACCGAAGTTTGAAAACACGTAAGCATAAGCCAAGACCCAAGCTTCCCTTCGGTTCCGTCCCCTACATTACTCCCGCACGCTTGGCAGAGTGACTTGACAAGAGGAAGGAAGATTCCGCCGGCACGTGCGGAGACGGAGGGGATGGCGGGGGCAAGGAGGGCTTCGGAGAAGACAAGGGAGTAACCGAGACCAAGCGAGGAAGACCCGAAAAGAGAGACGAATTGATAGGCAATGCGGTTACCGAGACCGGTTTTAATGAACCCTCGAGCGAAGAAGAAGGCGAGCGCGATTAGCCAGGGGATTGGGTCGCCGAATGCGGAGAAAGCGGCGGCAAAGGTTAGGGTTTTGGTTAGGACTGCTGCGCCGAGGCCCATTAGCGCAACGGCGCCGAGTGGGAGTGGTTGGGTTATGATACCGACGATTGTTGCAAGGAAGATTGCGAGGAGTTGCCACGCGTTTTGGGCAACTCCGGCTGGTGTTGGGACGAACCAGATAGCGACACCTGTGAGGATGGAGATTAGTAGGGGGGTCATTTTTGCGCCTTGCCATGGAACAGGTGGGGATGTTGGTGACGTGGAGGCGGATGGTGATGTGGAGGAGAGTGAGGTGGAGGTGAGAGGGGTGGGGGTGGGTTGGAGGAGGGACGGGGAAGAGAGGAAGCGAGGGTGTGGTTTGGGGTTGGATGAAGAACGGAGGGTGAGGGTGGGGAAGGAGGAGAAGAATACGGGTGGTTGACCTGATATACGTGGTTTGTATCGGGATTTAAGAGAGGGGAGGGATTTGAAGGGGAGGGAGTAGGAGGTGGTGAGGGCGATGGATGACATTTTTAGAGAGAGAGGAAGAAAAAATGGCGGAGAAAATGGAGGGGGAAGAGAGAGAAGGATGGGTTTAAAGTTGACTTGGGGGAGTGGTGAAATTCAAAAGTAGGTGGTGAGTGGGCTCGGAAATGGATCGTCGGATCATGATTTTGTGGAGGTTAGGTAGTTGTCTAGATTCTCCCCATTCTGGGCTCCTTAATATCTGGGTTGGGCCTTCATTAGTCTCAGGTCGGTGACTTCATACTGATTTCAGATGAACGAGGTGAGTGGAAGTCATGGACTTTGAAACCAGCTCGAAAAAGACAGCCATAAATATCCAAAGGTCATAAAGCCAGCGATTTTATTGGTCTAACGGAAATAATGTTTAATTATTACTTCTTGAAAAAATAAAGATACAATTTCACATTTTTCATAATCATTAAAATTTTCCACCAAATTTGTCAAGTACTACAAATTGTGTTGAAGACATGTATATTATCATCTTCATGAGATCTTGTATAGTCACTCAGACGTAATCTGTTCTTTCACATTTCCTTTTTTATGAAAACAATTAAGATTACTATTCAAAATACAAAAACTTATATTTTAATATTTAGCTTTCTCAAAATCCTTAATTTTATTATTTGTATAAATCTTTTACTTTAATATTTAAATTTCTCAATAATGTACATTGTACTAGACTTGTCAAAATCAAGCTAACCCTCTCGAAAGACCGACCTCAAACCCGAAATAACCCAACCAAACTAACTCGACAATCTAACAAACCAAACTGTTTGACCGAAAACCCATTCCGATTGACCCAATCTCTCTTTATTTGTCGCCGGCGGCAAAGCGATGTTGGTACAGCACAGCAGAATGATGTCCCGCCATTTTTGTCTCCTCCCATCACCTAAACCATTCCCCATAAACCCTCCTCGCTTCTTAAACCCTATCATTATCCATAAACACCATTATCCAATTACCTTGATTCCAAAGTCTTTGTCTTTCTCCTCCTCCTCTTCCGCAGCTGTAACTCCCCAATTATCCGAACCCCTAGATTTCGATGTCGGACCTTATTTATCCTCTTCCATGCCGGGTCGTAACCTTAAAGTGGCTGTACTCGTCAGCGGCGGCGTTGACAGCAGCGTTGCTCTTCGCCTTCTTCATGCTGCTGGTCATTCTTGCACTGCTTTCTACCTCAAAATTTGGTTCCAGGTATGTATATATATATCCCCTCTTCCCCTTTTTAATATATTCAGTGACGGAGTCAGGATTTGTAGTTACACAAGTGTTTTGAGTGTTATGCGGAAATGCAGGGGCTTTACTTTATTGTAATTGTTATTGCTGGATTGCTTTCTGCATTACTTCTATATCTGAATATACGGTGTACATCGTTTTTTAACCTCAAGGTTTCAACTTTGAAGCATTTGGCAGTAGGGTAACTTAACTGTTCATTTGAAGTCCTTGTGTCTTTGTGTAAAAGGTAAAATCTAGTATAGAAGACACAAGGAATTCAATTGAAGTCCTTGTGTCTTTTACACTAGTTAATACGTATTTTGTTTCATGTCGTATGATGGATTCTTGTGTTACAATCAGTGATTCTTGTAGGAGGACTTTGAGAATTTTTGGTCCGAGTGCCCATGGGAAGAAGATTTAGCATATGTAAAGGCTGTATGTAATCAGGTAATATGTTTTAATTACTGGTGGTTGTATCATGCATTACTTCGCGAATGTAGTAATCTTATATGATCATTTTTAAAGGGAAACCTGGTGGCTGGTTTGCATCTAGCATCTAACTAGCGTTCTTGCAACTTTTTCTAGGTTGATGTTCCGTTGGAAGTCGTGCATCTGACAGATGAGTATTGGGAGAAAGTGGTACTATTCTCCACCACCTCTGACATTATACTTCCAGTGTGTCAACAAAGACTAAGACGCTTTAAAGACATCTGCTTTCTTCCGAAAATTCAATTTTGCTGATGAATTTCTGTCTTCCCTGACAATAATTGATTGGTGTAGTTTTTATTTGTTATTTCTCTTCACATTTGTCCAAGGCTTGAGACTCATGAGACTGCGTGTTAGGTCTCTTACATTCTGGAAGAGTATCGGAATGGGCGTACTCCTAATCCAGATGTCTTGTGTAATACAAGAATAAAATTTGGTGAGTCGCTTGTATAGCCAAGATCATCTTAAGTAAATAGGTGGACACTGATTTCAGTCTCAATATTTTCTTATCATCGTTGTTTATAATGTTCCCTTTTCCAGGTGCGTTCATGGATGCTATCAGCAATATGGGCTTTGACTATGTAGCCTCTGGACATTATGCAAATGTGGTTCACCCAGTTACCGATGATTCTGACCAACCTTCTATTTTGAAGCTGTCAAAAGATGCAGTAAGTGTGTGATATATCACTTTCAAATTGCCTATAATTTTTTTATTCTTAAAATATAGTCAAGGGTCATGATGGTTTGATACATACCTGAAGGTGCTGACTGATTTAAACGTCGTGGAAAGTAATCGGTTTTTGTGATTTAAAAATGTCAGGTGAAGGATCAAACATACTTTCTGTCTCATCTTGATCAAAGTCAGCTCAAACGACTTCTATTTCCCCTAGGCCATATCCCGAAGGTAAATGTTATAGCGGGTCTATGCTTTACTACATAATTCATTATAGTTTTACTTTAAGAATGTAGTGTTGCTGGATATGATGGTTTTAGTGTATCTAGAGCTAAGAGGCTTCTGTATTTGAAGTATTTTGTTATTTCGTTGTCTAATTACAATTTCAGCATTCTGCATGATCAAATGCCTTTTTTCTTTTTTGTAAAATAAATCGTGTTTCCTTGCAGAATGAGGTCCGGAAACTTGCCATGCAGTTTGATCTGCCAAACAAAGGCAGGAAGGATTCACAGGGAATTTGTTTCCTTGGAAAAGTATGGTTTCCTAATTTACTTTTGTTGCACTTATTTTTTTGCATGTTATCATATGAATTTCTCTCTTTTTTTTTCCTTTTCTTTTTCCATGTTCTTGCAACTAATTGAAATTTTCTTTCTGCACTTCATAATTTTTTTTTTGAAATTTGCGTTCACTATTTATATGTTTGATGGCTACTTTTTGGGTTCGTTGGTTGTTTATTAGTCCTAGAATTTGATCATGTACTATTTAGCTGTATCATGTCATTCTGCCTCAAATTTTATGCTTATATTTAGAGTCCTATGTTACTCCGACACTTCACTTTAATGCCGTGTCGCGTGTCGGACACGTGTCGGTGTCCGACACGACGCGACACTTCGACACTTCAATTTAGACCACAAATAGATTTAGACATTTCGGATTGTTGTCTGCGCCATAGTGTTTACATGGTGCGCAGTACACGACTGACAAAGATAATAGCGGACATTTTGTGTTTTTAAGTCAGACCATCCCCGAGAGAAGATGAACGAAAATATGTATGGCTTTTCCCTATTAGCCTCGTATCGAAAATATTATCATGTGCTGTTTGCCGATACCATTTGACTAAACTAGGCGCTCACAGCTTAATAACCACCTGTTTTTGCCATTTCAGATAAAATTTAGTGATTTTGTGACACGACAAATTGGTGAGATGGAGGGTGTCATATTGGAAGCTGAGACTGGAGATTTTCTTGGAAAGCACCGTGGTTTCTGGTTCTACACAATTGGTCAACGGCAAGGTCTACGTCTTCCTGGGGGACCATGGTATATGTTTTTCCGATTTTTCCCAGGCTTCTTAGCATTTTACTAAAGTCTGTTCTGTTTGCCATCTTTCAAGCCACATTCATGTGCAAATATCTATAGTTTTTTTTAGTATCTAACCACAACGAGGCTTGTGGGAATGATACTTTGGCGTGATTATTGTCAAGGATTGGTCTTCTGTTCTTCTCTCTGCTGATTAAGTCTTGACTTTTATGTTCCCGATGCTGATAGCTCCTTTTTCAATGTAATTCATGCAGGTATGTGGTTGAGAAGGACACTAAAAACAATGTAGTTTTTGTGTCAAGAAGCTATTACTCAGTTGACAAAAGAAGGCGTGTGTTTCGTGTTGGGTCCTTAAAATGGCTCAATGGAAAGCCTCTTGAGAAATTAAGTGACCTGCAGTGCAAGGTAATAGTCATCATCGTATATTTTTTATTTTTTATTTTTTATTTTTTATATTTGCACTGTTATTGTTGCATGACATGATGACAATGAATGGTAATATGGTATTGTCACAAAAACTTCCTAATATCTCCAGTAACTTTGCTAATACCTTCTTAGTAGACTTATCGATATCAGTAAGACTAACATCTCACTAAGGTTACTAATGTACGGGTCATTTATTACAAACTTGTGGTCTCGTTGGAACATCTTGAGTTTGGGCTTTTTCCAAATGTGCTGTTAAGTATGGGTATTATAATTTCATTCCGAGTCAATTAAACAGTATCAGTTTTGCTTCTACTCATGACCTACACTTGAACACTTTTCTCTTTTTTTTTTTTTTTCCAGGTGCGGCATGGACCTAGCTTATATACCTGCAGTTTGACGATAGAATCTTGTGAAAACAGCCATGGAGATGTTGCAGTAGTCCATTTGTCAGAAGATGATCAAGGGTTGGCAGCAGGGCAGTTTGCTGCCTTCTACCAAGGAAACACTTGCATCGGCTCAGGCATTATACTCGAGTCGTGGGATGACCAAGGTTTTCCAGTGTGTGACAAGGCACTTGAAATTGCCAGACTACCTGATAAATCAAAGCTCGGAAAACCAGTTAAGATCACTGTAAAACCTGAGGACTCTCCAGCATGTTCCCATCAGAAGGTTGAGCACACCAATTCGTCAACTGAGACTGATAAGACAGAAGTTCAGAAGAATCTGTCTTCGAGTCCGTCGCTCAATTGGTTGCAACAACTAAAACATAGATTTCTGAAGCTCTTTTAGGCTGTCATCCCTTCAATCGATTTTTTTTGTTCTTTGAGGCAACTGTAGACATCTAAAGCTTGTACTATAAAATCATGCTCATCATTATTCATATTTCCTACAACAATTCTTAAAAAAAAAAAAATTATTACAACAATTTTCCATTCTATGGAACAATCTTGTAAGCTTTCATCTTATCAATCCAAGAGATGAAAGAATTCATGGTGTTCCTAAACCCCAAGAACCCATGCTCCTTGCTCTTATTCATACTGTCCAAAGGCCATTCCCCACCAAAACACTTGTCGATGAACCACCAATTCCCGACCTCCTCCAACTTGGTCGGAATCAACCCGTTTTCCCTCACAACCTCGTCCCACACTCCTTGCTTCCCTTTCATCCTCTCCTCAAAGCTAACCTTCTCTTCCTCTTCATCAAACTCCATGTACTCCACCCCGAATTGCTCTGCCAACACCCTCCATAAATGCTTCCATTTGAATAGGTCCCCATTACTACAATTAAACGCCTCGTTCTTAGCATTCGGATCAACAACCGCCCAAATTTGATGCTCGGCGATCAAATCAGCATCCGATGCTTGGGAGTAACATTCCCAAGCCGCCTTTGATCCCAGAAACTTCAATGGCATCCCTTCCTGCTTACAGACAGCTGCATAGACACACAATGTACCCACCAAGTTCATCAAACTGTAGGGTGAAAACCCAAATATTCCTGTAGGACGATGGACCGACCATGTCAGCCCATCTTTTTTAGCCACTTCCTCCTCCAATATATCTTCAAGGGTGTAGTAGAAGTTTGGTAGAGGCAACCTTGGCATGTCTTCGGTAAAAGGGGGCTCGATCTCGACTCCGTCAAGAACCTTGGAGCCCCAATACTCAAATGGACCAACATAATGCTTAAGACCAGTCTGTAAACAGACGTGCCTAAGATTGGGTGCATTGGGAAGGACTGCATTAAGTACGTTCCGGAACATCCTACCATTGACCTGGCAGTTCTCCACCTCGGACTCACAGTTGGCCCACGTGACGTAGAACACGTGAGTAACGTCAGTGAGGAGGGAGAGGGTGGCCATGGTGGTGGTTTCGTCCATAATGTCACACTGGACGTATTCGATAGGGTGATCCGACGTCCAGTTTGGCCTTGGCCTGCGGGCTAACCCATAAACCTTCCACGGGCCACCTGGTGTGTCGGAAAGTGGCAGAATGTCGGCCAGGCTGTTGCCGACAATGCCGGTTACTCCTATGATCAGAGCTACGCTTTGGCGAGGTTCTGTCCTCTTAGCCAACTCATCTGGATCGTCAAATTTCTTCTGCAAATTAGGAATTATAATTTATACTCACACCGTTCATTTCATTTTCATACGTTTCATTATCAGTAAAGTGATAAAAAGATGGAAGGGAAGGTCAGACAGGAGAGAGGTTACCTTGACGGCACCGACAGCACCAGCCCACCACCAGCTCATAGTATAAGAGACAATTGATGACGACGACGACGACAATGACGATGATGGTAGAGGTCAGTAGATGAAGGTGGATAAGTTGAAGATATGAACTGGAAAATATAAACTACACGTATATGTGACAAATTTAGTTGTATTGTGGATTTGTGGTCTACTCATTTGACACCTGTGGGGTCTTCACCTCTTCATCATCACAAATTTTTCTTTTATTTATCACAATCACAATTACAAGTTCTGTAACGTCATAATTTGTGACCGTCAGAAGCTATAGTCGATATTTGATAATTTAGTTGCCAATTGCTGAACCGTATGATTTATTATAGTTTATACCTAGCATCTATGTCATCTCCTGCAATCGTTGAAACAAATGAAGACTTTGCATCCTTGATCCACAGTGTTCGTTCATACTCTGTATTTGTTTATTGCTTGTTGTGTATGTTTCCATTATTATTATGTCTGGACAAATTTGTATTAACTAATAAAATATGACTAATTATTTCGTATGGTTTAATCATTTCTACTAATAATCGAGTACTCGTAAAGTCGTAATCCATTATTATTTCAAATGAATATCAAACGAAATACTTGCAAAGTATAAAATATCAAGAGCCACATAAAGTAATTGGCCATGTAAAAAGTTGAGAGTAGTATGCAATGCTGGTAAGTCAAGATTGTTGGCACACTTAATTTACACTTACACTTCATCTACAATAACTTCAGACATCTGATCACACTGTAAGTCAATTACATAAAAAAAATTGCATGAAAAATTAATGAATTTGGGATACATGTTAACAAAAGAACAATGGAAGAAGAAGGCAGGAAGTGGACTGTCAATGGAGAAGAGATGAGTTGAATGTTGGCATTAAGGATAAGTAAATATATGAAGGGAATGGTTAGTAATTGTAAGGAGGCGGTGACTGAAACGGTGGTGGTGTAGTGAAGACGTAAGGTGAAGATGATGGTTGTAATGGTGGTGGTTGAGAATTGTAAGAGTATGGGGGAGGTGGTGATGAATGAACATTTGGTGGAGACTGGTAAATATATGGGTTAGATTGTGGAGTATAGTATGAAGGTGGAGATTTGTTAATGTACGGAGGTGGTGGAGCTTTGTGAATGTAAGCGGGAGGTGGTGGTGGCTTGCGAATGTAAGCGGGAGGTGGTGGTGGCTTGCGAATGTAAGCGGGAGGTGGCGGAGACTTCTGACGGTAAGCGGGAGGTGGCGGAGACTTGTGGCGATAAGCAGGAGGTGGCGGAGACTTGAGACGATAAGCGGGAGGTGGCGGAGACTTGCGGCGATAAGCGGGAGGTGGCGGAGACTTGCGGCGATAAGCGGGAGGTGGTGGAGACTTGCGACGGTAAGCGGGAGGTGGCGGAGACTTACGAGGGTAAGCGGGAGGTGGCGGAGATTTACGAGGGTAAGCGGGCGGTGGCGGAGACTTGCGAATGTAAGCGGGAGGTGGTGGAGACTTGCGAATGTAAGACGGAGGTGAATAATTGTTGTAATAAGGAGGTGAAGGAGAGTGCATGGGTGGAGGCGGAGAGTTCCTAATTTGTGGAGGAGGTGGTGGCAACAATGGAGGAGGCGGTGAAAGAAATGGTGGAGAAGGTGATGGAGAGTGCATGGGTGGAGGTGGAGAGTTCCTAATTTGTGGAGGAGGTGGTGGCAACAATGGAGGAGGCGGTGAAAGAAATGGTGGAGAAGGAGAAGGTGGTGGTTCAAACATTGGAGGTGGGGGTGAAAATAATGGAGGAGGCGGCGATGAAGGTGACGGTGGAGGAGGTGACGCTGGAGGGGGAGAGTTGTCAGTAGGTGGTGGAGGTGATGTAGGACGAGGAGAATGTGGAAATGGTGGAGGTGGTGGAGACATATCCGGTGGCGGTGGTGGTGGAGATAACTCAGATGGTGGGAGAGGTGTGGACTCGGGAGGAGGCGGTGGTGGAGATAACTCAGGTGACGGTGGAGGGGGAGAGTCGTTAGTAGGTGATGGAGGTGATTCGAGAGGA
>VHZZ01000388.1:166225-200964 GCA_009801015.1 Silene noctiflora | reverse complement strand
ACTCAGGTGACGGTGGAGGGGGAGAATCGTTAGTAGGTGAGGGAGGTGATTCGAGAGGAGGTTGTGAAAATGGTGGAGGTGGTGGAGACATATCCCGTGACGGTGGTGGGGGAGGTGTGAACTCAGGAGGAGGAGGTGGTGGAGATAACTCTGGTGACGGCGGAGGAGGAGAGTCGTTAGTAGGTGGTGGAGGTGATTCAATGGGAGGAGGAGGAGGAGGAGGTTGTGAAAATGGTGGTGGAGGCGGTGGTGAAATTGGAGGTGGAGGAGATGGTGAAATTGGTGACGGAGGAGAGGGTGAAGGAGGGGGTGGTGAAAATAATGGTGGAGGTGGTGGTGAAAATATTGGTGAAGGTGGAGGCGGTGAAGCTACTGGTGAAGGAGGTGAAGGAACTGGAGATGGTGGGGGTGGCGAACGTCGTCCAGGTGGCGTTCGAGGTGGAGATGGTGAATCATCATCATCATCATCATCATCATCATCATCATTACCATTACCATTACCATTGCCTTGAGCTAAGACTTGACTAGTTGCTAAGATACAAAAAATTACTGTAAATGCAAGCCAGTGCCTAGGCCAATACCTAGCCACGACTTGGCTTCTCATTCTGTCGTTTTTTTTTTTTTTAATTTTGTGGGTTTTAAGGGAAAGTGGACTTTTGATTTAGAAATACTGGAAATGAGATCCCTATATATAGAAAATTTAAGGTACCATAATCAACACCATAGATAGATTCTGGATACCTGGAGAAGGAGCATAAATTATAAATTTAGTACAGCAAGTAGCATAAAAGTGGAAACAATCCTCTCAGACCGAAGCATTGAACGTGGGACGTGAGTAAGTGTATACATTCTACTTGCACTTTGATTAATTATAACTCAAAGTCTTAAGCTTATACTTTGTCAAATTTAACAAGCCTTCAGATCGTGCTAATCATCATTTGATTTTTGCATTCCTGATATATGACAGGTATTCTTTGGATTCATAAGAATGTTTCCTGGACTCGGAATTCTGAGGAAATCTCGACCTGTTAATTGGGACCTTGTATGCACAACTCTATATGGTCGGGAATGTATGTATTGAGCAGCTACTTAAATTTCTTAGTTACATCAAGCGACACCTCGGTATAGCAAATTGGGCAAGCCTGGTAGCACAGAAGCCAGTCAGTCAAGCACTGACTAGTGATTCAACTGTTAAATTTGGTAATGAAAGATTTCATTTTTAAAGAAATACCTTGTTTATGTTAAGCCATTTGGTTGCACAGCCAACGTGATAGTTGTGCTTACAGGGAAGAGTGATGAGACGAGCTCCCCGTTTGTACTCCATTTGACAGATTACACATCTGCTTCAAAATTAAAGCTACTTCAAATTAGCTGGTTTTGTACCAAGGAAACCATAAAGATACTTTGAAAAGTAAATAGAAGACCATCAGTGTTACCTCTGAGATTGGGACTTTCGTCTCAAGAAACAGCATCTAAACTTTGAGACGGGAAGTAAAGAAATCTGTTCGTGTGAAAGACCTCGACTTTGAGTTCCAACTGTCTCACCTAATTCAAGTAATTCCTATTTCAAAGAAGGAAAATTAACAACTTAGGCACCTACAAGCTATACATACAGATCGATATAAGCTAGTGAAGTATGAACCTCATAACTCATGTGGTCTGGATCAATAGTGTCTTGCCAAACAGCCTGCATTTGCAGTAGCAATAAAGTAGAACCAAAATAAGCTTCATATTTGTGAAACGGAAAACACATGGATTCAAAAGTTGAGAAACAAAGATATTTACTTGATACTCCTGTGAATTATTGTCGCTTCTGGGGCCTGCAAATGCAATAGAATGCTTCAAGCAAACATAAACGAAACCATTTTTTTTTTTTGCAGCCTCCCTTGAGGGCCTTGACACGATCTTGCAGGAAACAGACTTCAAATAAAATTACAGGACTGTAGAATTAAATACTTACAATCCCTGTTCCTTGGCCTAATGTTCGTATTTGTCACTCTTGTCTGTTCATTCATCATCGCAGAAGGAAACTCGCTATCCCTTCTGCTGTATTCATCTATCCCCACCAAACAATCGAAGACATCATAAGACGGACTATTACTGAAGTATTGAGTAGGCCCAGACTCGGAATAACCATACTTGTAGTAACCCATACTAAGTGGTGAATATTCATTATCCTGCACCAGTATGTTAAGAACAGTTAATTGGGTATAACCGTCTTACAAACAAATGCCATGATCGTAAGTAAGACCGAAAAAGAAAAGCTGAATGTACCTGCAATTGGGACGAGGCCGAAAAAGTGAAATTGACATGATCGTAAGTAAGACCAGCAAAGAAATCCATAAAACTTGCTGTACTGTTATAATGTGAATCCATCCTGTGATTCGAAACAAATGAATTAAAACATGACGGCTTAACAATATACTGTATTAACTCAATTCCAAATTATACGAAAACAGCATCAAGAAATGAACCTTTGTCTACTCTAATATTTCGAAATCAACATGATTTCCCGCCAAACATTCAGTCAAATTAAATGTTTAAAATAAAAAAGAAAGTAGAGATAGATGATAAGATGTATGATGAAATTCGTCATTAAAACAAAAGATTATTGATCTTAAGTTGGAATATACAAACTTTGCTCAAGCCACAAGGCAGGAGTAAACATTCAAAAAGTAGTAAAAATGATAGTTTGACCAAATGTAGTTTGACCAATAATGGGTCTATAATAGTAGAAGCTGGAACTTTATTATTTCAGAAGGCTTAAGACGGATAGTGGCTCTCTCACACAAATACAAGTGGGAGACAAGTGGGTATATCCATTTCCCACCCACTTGCATTTGTGTGAGAGGCCACTATCCGTCTTAAGTTTAAGAGGCCACTATCCGTCTTAAGTTTAAGACGGATAGTGGCGTCTAAAATAAGAATTTGTGTTATTATTTTCCTAGCGTACAAGTTAACTCTAAAGCATAATTTTATATTCTTTATTTGCTTTGTTTTATCACTTGTATCAACTTGCTTGCTTTCTACTCCCTCTCATCCACTATCTTAAAGGAGGGAGTATTATATTGATAAAAGAAAATGTGGGGTTGGGGGATTGTAGAGGGGTAGGAATACATACATGACTAACGTTACACCAATTCTTGTACAAGACCAATTCTTGTACAAGACCTTCATTTCTCGGTGTAGATGTCTAACGTTACACCAATTCTTGTACAAGACCTTCATTTCCCGGTGTAGATGTCTAAGGTTACACCAATTCTTGTACAAGACCGACTCAAAAACGGCTTTCACACATGACTAGAACTCTCAAGCAAGAGTAATTGCAAAGGTTAATTTGTTTAACGTTTATGGTTAATTTGTTGATATTATTCCAGTAGTTAATGCAAGACTCAAAAACGCCTTTCACACAATATATGCCGCAACGCATTCTAGTAAATAGATGAGCTATTGGATTACAATCAACCTCATAAACACTCTCAGACAACTACATACATGCAGGACGATAACTGTTTTGAAAAACACGTCAAAAGGCTACTATCACACTGCTACAGAAAAAAAAGAAGACAGGACATAAAACCTCAACAAGTAAGATAAACTGACAAGGAAAAAGAGAAATGAGATTTAACCAAAAAGGATTCGACTCATTCCATTCCATTACAAATGGAAGGCAATAATTGTTTAAATTTTAAGAACAATTAACCTGATGTATCAAAATGGAGCACAAGAATGCTGCTACTGCACTCCACACGAAGAACAAATTTATAACCATCCGAGAAAAAATCCTCACGGAAAACTGCAGGGTTTTTAACCCCTCTAATTATCAATTACATTATTCAAAATCCTCAACCTGAGTATCATATAAAAAAGCAGCCACTGCATTTCCCAGTTCAAAAAAATTTTCATCAATATCCACCTAATAAATTAGGCACCGCCGGATCCGTACTTCTTTCCGAAGACGATGACCTGGAGTTTGTCGTAACCAGCCAACACTCCGGCACCAGCAACAGCACGGAGGATGTTAGCACCAGCACCCTTGAAGAGGGACTTGGCACCCTCGTTCTTCAAGATTTGAGCAAAGCAGTCCATGGAGCCCTTGTACTTGACTGCCTCACCGGAGGTCATCATCATTCTTCTTCGGACAGTGTCAATGGGGTATGAAGCAAGTCCAGCACCGTTGGTGATGACCCAACCTAGAGCAAAACTAGCAAAGAAGCTATCCTGCAATCATTAAAAACAAATTTGTATGTTATACTAGGCGCCACCATAGTGTAATTTCTTCTAAGAGAACGAGAGTGATCCCATCATTTCAATCAAAGAGGCAACAATTTCTGGACACACTGAAAGCTTTGTTGTCTAATACTGTCTAATATCGAGTAAAATAGAGGATCAGTGTAACACCTGTTTGGCTAGTCAAATCTAATTTTGTTGTAATAATAATGCTCATAGTCATAGCCATCACTGGCATATTCAGAACATGTTCAACAAACTATAAAATCAAATTACCACAATAAAGGCTTATAAATGATAAAGAGTACGGATCATGCTATTAATCAAGATTTAAGAGTGGCATGGAAATCACTAGGTCTTGGTTAATGTCTAAAAGACCAATCATGCTACCTTCCCATACACAGAGTGGCATGGGAATCATTAACTCTTGGTTTTATTATAGTTTCTTATATTCAAAATTTATTAGGGCTTACTTATTGATAGCACTATAAAGAAAGAAAATGGATACTACAGATAAGCTTCAACAAAAAAAGATTTGCAGCAAGCTGAAATAATTCATGATTTGAAACCATCAATGAGAATTAAAAGAATGAATAAGGAGAAACTATCTAATGCCAAGTCGTAAAAATGTGAAGTCATAAAAATGTGCAGATTTTTTTGTTAAATCACTTCATCAAAAAACCACCCAAAACCAAGAGGCACATAAAAATGAATCCAGAAATAAAATTGAATCAACAGAATAATGGATGAGATGATCCTTGCCCGTTCGCCCAAAAACTATAACCGTGAAACATCAAAACCTAGAGCATATATTTGGAATAAAAACAGAAGAGAGAGCCAGCAACACACAATAGTCTAACAGGAAGTGACGAGGAAATAAAACAATAGAGCAAAAGTTGACAAAAACAGAAATGTACCTCCAGCTTCCCGGTCAAGATCACAGGCTTAATTGAATCGTATAGACCAAAGTAAAGACCACGGTAGACAATGATACCAACACAGGAAATGTTGAAACCACGGTACAATCCAGCAATACCATCGGATGCCAATGTCTTACGGTAGACATCAACGAGACCATTGAATTGTCTCCCTCCTCCTCCTTTCTTGGCAGCCTTAGAATCATTGGCAAGACGGGTACGAGCATAATCAAGAGAGTAGACAAAGAACAAAGATGAGGCACCAGCAGCACCACCAGATGCCAAATTGCCGGCAAACCACGGCCAGTAACCATCTCTGTCCTTCTTGAAGTTGAACAGTCTCTTGAAGTAGTCCTTGAAAGCAAAGTTCAAAGCCTGATAGAAAAGTAAAAGATGTTGAGATGCGTGGAAAGAGTAGATAAGTCAGTAATAAGTAAACAAAAAATGTCCCAAGGCCTACCTGAGTGGGGAAGTAACGGATGACATTGGCAGTGTTTCCTCTCCACAAAGAGATCATACCCTCATCCGCCATTGTTCTCTTGAAGCAGTCACCAATGCCCTTGTATGGCTCAGAAAGACGACCAGACTTGAGCATCTCATCTTGGTTCTGGATCAAAAGCTTGACACGCTCAATTGGAGCAGCAGCGGTTTTGGAGACAGCAGCAGACACTCCTCCCATGAGGAAATCAATTGCAAAGGCCCCAAGTCCCTTCTCTTGTGGAGCATAAGCAACAACAGGGGAAGACATGTTGTTAACAAATGACAAATCTTGGGTGGCATGAGTAGGGAACTGTAAAGCAGCGTTTGTGTAGTTTCCGAACGCACGCCTTTGGAGCACAGNGCCATTGTTCTCTTGAAGCAGTCACCAATGCCCTTGTAGGGCTCAGAGAGACGACCAGCCTTGAGCATTTCATCTTGGTTCTGAATCAAAAGTTTGACACGCTCAATTGGAGCTGCAGCAGTTTTGGAGACAGCAGCTGAAACTCCTCCCATAAGAAAATCAATGGCAAAAGCGCCCGCTCCTTTCTCTTGAGGAGCATGAGCAACAACAGGGCTAGTCATGTTGTTAACAAATGACAAATCTTGGGTGGCATGAGTAGGGAACTGTAAAGCAGCGTTTGTGTAGTTTCCGAACGCACGCCTTTGGAGCACAGCAGAGTTTTGGAATGCTCCATATCGAGGCTGGGTGATTTGTGATAAGCCAGTAGGGAGGTAAAGTTGTCCAGCTGTCTTCTTGTTCATCTCAGCCATTGCCACTAAAAACCCTGCAATCATCGGTGTTAAACACAAAATTGCAATGCATTAACTAGCAACAGAGTAACAGCATACGAAAAGCTTTCGGAATGCAAGTTAGTTGGCAAGTTCAGAATTGAAACGAAACTTGCCAGGTTATTTATCCATTGCCAACAAACACACATACTAGGATAGTGCCATATTTTAGACGCACAAGAGGGAGATTATTGTTTAGCGAGACATAATGTAGACGACAATCGACGAATACTTGAGTATATTTTAACTCCCACAGATCAATCAAATTCAATCGAATAAAAGGAAATATCGCAACAATCATAACTATAAAGGAACTCATTATAGTTTAATCCAGCATATTTTGGACTAGCGGATGAGATTCATATTTTTGTACGTGAATCAAATTCTGCATTAACAACAATTTTGTACTCGACCAACATTTTCAGACATTAATAATAATAATAATACGAGCGAAATCCTTTAATTGTAAGAGAAAGACACGAAGACCAAAGTCCAATTAAGCTAATAAAGTACTCCATTACACATCCAAACGTGCATATAGACCGCAACTAGATTTATGTGATCAGCAAATAAGGCTCAGCTTTAGCATATTAATGGAGTATAATCACACAATTGTAGCTGTATCGACCCTAGAGAAAGGAATTGTCATTAATAATACTACTCACCCCATCCCATTCATTTGTTTAGCTTTGATTCTAAATATTACATATTCGACTAATAACCTACTCCCTCCGTCCCGGTCATTTGTTGTCCTTTTCCATTTTTGGGTGTCTCAATCAATTGTTATCCTTTCTATTTTAGGAATTTGATCTTTCACATTCAATTTAGTCCCCTTGTCATCTTATAATTGGCTCCCTCCCATTCAATTTAGTACACTTGTCATCTTATAATTGGCTCCCTCCCCTTCAATTTAGTCCACTTGTCATCTTATAATTGGCTCCCTCCCCTTTCCTTGGTCAGGGAGGGAGTATTTATATAAACTAATCTAAGAAATTCATGAATTAAGGTAATCCGGTATTGAATGAATAAACGAACATTGTCAAACACACTATAAAATAAATCCTGGAACAGATCCTAACGTAAAAGCATCAAATTTGATTGCAGTAAAAGTAAACAAATGATTTGGACGGAGGCGGAGCATCATATACTAAAAACTTAGATCTATACAACAAATGAAACGCTATCAGACTCAGATCTAGGAAGTTAAACAGATCTAAGATTGAAATGAAATGAGACGCAACAGATCTAAACATATAATAAGTGAAAACAATCAGATCGAAAAGTAAATAAATGCAAATTAAGATGAAAATTACCGATGTAAATGATAAAACAACAATCGAAATGATACAATCAAAGAAATGTAAATGATAAAGAATGGAGATGATATAAGAGCAAGAAAAGAGGAGAGAGAAACCTTGAGAAGGCGGAAAAAGAGCAATAAAAATGGAGGAGAGAGAGAAGCGGTAGACCAGAGAATGTGAGGGTTTCTAGTGAATGAATTTACTCGCTTCAGCACAGCCTTGCTTTTATATTAGGGAAGGAGTATGTATGCTGATATTTTATGATTTTATTATTGGGCCTAGTTGATCTGTTCTTATGGTGGGCCATACTCGGTATAAGTATGGGCCGTTAGATTTTTTATTGAAATGTGGATCTGATGATGGGAATGGGAGAGATTAAGGCACGTGATTATAGACGTAATTAAGGCTTCATTTGGAGATTGTCAACGTCCTTAGCAACTTTTTTGTTATATAAAAACTACAAAATTGGACGGTTAGTAGGAACTAGGAAGGGCTTTTCAGGAAATTCTGGGTCAAAAATTAAGAGGCATATATTTCAAGTTATTAGGTCTTATAATTGTGACTAAAAGCCATTTTTATTCTACATTTATCAGAGTATCAATAGAAAATATTGACTAAGCAAAAGTAAGAAATGTCTGAGATCGTTTCACGATAAGCTTATTTTGAGATTGTCTCAAATATGATTAGTGAGGGTGTAAAATACAGTTTTGAGGTAGATGAAACGAAGATTTATTATTCGCAACACTAATAATATCACTCTTTAAAAAGGTCGTATTAGATGGAAATTAGACATACCTAAGAACCGAGCTAATCTCCCATATTTTTCCTTCCTATAATTCGCGATTAAACTACTCTTTATGATCATAAGTTGATAACTAATCCGTCTATGATGATAATTGATGGGCGATGGCACATGGTGAGATGACTGAGATCTAGAAGAAAACACTAAAAAACTTAAAGAGTGGTTGCATGAGTAGGATAAAAGGAAAACTTCTGTCACGCGTCGGCATTCCATGTCAGTGGCGGAGTCCAGATGATGGGGTCCAAGGAGGGGTGGTCGACTTGTAGTTAGACCCGACAAAACTGATCTAACGTCGAATAATTCGACTATGATGTCCCCATTTCTGGTTTTACATTATCTGAAATTCTGACAGTATCAACATCAAACTGAAATCAAGGCCCGACTACGCTAGGATCAGTCACCGGGAATTTAATTTGTAGAGTGACATGAGTTGGACATGCAGAATCAAACAAGTCATGAGACCAACTGTCCAAGTTTATCAGGTCAGCAAGACATACCAATCACGCGTCCAATACAGTAACATTTAGGGAATGATTCACAGTATAATAGAGTGGAGAGCGTCTGATAAATTTCAGGGGAGACGGATATAGCATTACCAGAGGACAAGTAGCTCATTTGATACGCAACACTTCATTCCAAGCCATAAGAGCATGAGAGAAAATTGTCGGATTTGACACTAACACGCACACATATGGTCATATAGGATATACTTCTAAACGTATTTAAGCAACATAGATCAACGCCTAAATGATCCGCTCCCAATCTTATGAGAAGAGTTCATCTAAATGGAGCCAACGAGACACGTTTCAGAATAAAGCACCACAGCAAAAATGATCCAAGTGAACGGAATTTTTATTATGGATCGTCTATAACAGCTGTGCTTTAAACTAAGGATTAAGACTGCATACATCTTATTATCTTAATCCATGTTACCTCATAAAATACCAGTTTCACATCTCAGGGTCGTAAATTAAGGCTAGAGACTAAAGTACACGAAATGATTGGCAGCACCAAAAATCATTCCTCAGCAGGAAGAGCGAAGGTGAATGGTTATGTACTGACTCCAAACTAATTGGACTGGGCGTTCATTACCACCAGAGTTCACTACTACTTTGCTCCTCAAATGCATTAACATTAAACTACTGTGTGGGCTTCTGGCAAACAGAGATGACTCAAGGTCCAAGGAGTGACTCATTATAGAGGCATTCCATATTTGCATGCATATGAATATGGCACTGCTAGGAAGCGAGAGGATGCAGAAAATCTGCTGTGCTTGCTTTCAAATGTGTATGTTTGTATGTATGTGCGGCACCACACAAATGATCAAAAGCAGGAAACACGTCTACAAAACATGAAAGTCATCCATAAATGAATAAAATACCCCTCACAAAAAATAAAAACGGTAAACAAATGATTGGGACGGAGGGAGTAT
The DNA here is from genome assembly GCA_009801015.1 of Silene noctiflora. NCBI lineage: Eukaryota > Viridiplantae > Streptophyta > Magnoliopsida > Caryophyllales > Caryophyllaceae > Silene > Silene noctiflora. Next base: position 191,013 of record VHZZ01000388.1, on the reverse strand, counting down.
GATTTAAATGTTAATGACAGGCACAATACTACAAGGCATAATGGTGTCAAATAACAGCACAGTAAGTGAATAGTCATCTAGACTAGGAAAGCTGATCATAGTATAATGCAAATGAGAGACATAAGCTAAAACATTTTCATCACAACATGATTACGAAAGAGACAAAGACACAAGCTAGTTCCTCATCATAAAAAACGATCTCTTTAAGATGAAGTAAGAACTTAAGAACAGTAGCATAATTTTCAATCTACTACATATGTAACTCACCACTTGTAGCCAATTACGCTTGTATACAACAAGGCAGTTTATAAAGACTTTGTCTGTCTTAATCCACTGCGTCTCTTCCTTGAGCCTTTTCATCTCTCTGGTGGTGTTTCCGGGTTTAGAATTTCCAGATGTAGGGCCTTCCGCTTAAGCACCAAAAGCATTTCATCATTTTCTAACTTCATTTTTTCATTCTCCAGCTTCACCCTCTCAAGCTCCCTATCTTTCTTGCAACGAAATCGTAACCATTTAAAATGCTGTTTTTCAAGATCAAGTGCCTCGGCCAGCAACCTGACCTTTTCCTCTTCTGATTGCTGTAACTGCTGCTGGATCCACGCTCTTTGTTCCGTGGGTGACTTCACCATATCTGGAAACCTCGCAGCCAATTGGACTTGGTTGCGACCTTTTTTATCAGGCAAAGGACAAAAGGCAGAGTTGCCTTCATTCAGGCTGCCTTTTATACCAAAAGCTGTTATACTTCCATGGTTGGCCTCAGGATCATTGCCATACGAATCATCATCATCATCGGATTCAGATTCATGGATTCTATCACCTACTCGCTCTTCAGATATATCGTTACCATTTGAGTGCACATCCTGAGTCGGTAAATGACCTTGTAGATCAACATCATGGCACCCTGGAATTAACTGCCCATTGTGGTAAGCACACATTTCTCGATAGAACAAATGTTTGGAGCTCAAAATCTTTCTGACCTCATCTTTAGCCTTATTTGCCAACTGTGGCATGGAGTCCATCAAAGACGGATTTTCCACAACTTGACAGCTAGTTCCCCTGCCGAGAATATCATTCAACTTCTTATACCTTTTATTCAAGTCATTGAACTTGTCTTCGCATTGTTGAGGTGACACACAACAGCCCTTGCTTATCATGATGTTTGAAACCATTTTCCACTTTCCCTTTTTGTGTAACATCCCGAACTTCCTCTTGGGCCCATCTGCCGCTTCATGCACAGCATCATCACCAACAGATGCAACCACAGCTATCAAAAGCCTAATCACGTCATCAGTCCACTTCATCCTTTGCCAACGTAATTTCTTTTTACTATTAGTTCCATTACAATTCTCACCATTCACATCATCCGTAAAACTTGGTTCCTCATCGTCACTCGTAGTATTATTACTACACGAAGGCCCTAGAGATATTCCCTTCCCTCTACCAAGATCCATCGCCATGCCCCCTAACGTTAACTCTTTCCCCTCTCCAAACCCAAGTGGCGGCTCATTTTCAAGAGCACCCACCATGTTCAAGGGAGGGAAATGATTAGGTTGATGGGTCATCAATGGCTGACCCATCTGACCTTGCTGACGCTTAGGCATCGGCATTTCCATGTCCGATAAACGACCACTTGATCCTGATAAAAACCAGCCTCCTGAACCCGAACCATCCATGACAATTATAACTCTATGATCATTAAAAAACACAACTGCCAGCTATTCACAACCAGAAACTTCAGCCACAACCCACAAGTTCACACCACACCACCATTGATCCTTACTCCCTTCACCCCCAACCAAAAGAAAATTAGAGAAAAACAGAATGATCCTTAAGCTTAAACTCACAGCTCAATAACAATAACAAGCAAAAAATACACAGCACCCAGAAAACCCCATAGAACTAATCACACAAAGATACCAACTTTATTTCATAAAACTGAATCCTAGAGTTTAAAGAACCTTAAAAGATAACATAAGGTTAACTTTTTACAGAAATTTCATGCTTAAACACAACTTCTAAGGCACAATAAGCAATCACAAAGCAAAAACAACAAAGATAGCAACTTTTGAAGGTTGCAGAAACTATAGAGATTACCAAGTTGTTTAGGGTGAAGGATTAACTTACCAAAGCAATAAAAATGCAGAATCAAAGAGAGAGGGAGAGGAGAAAGGGGGAAGAAGGGGGAGATGTGTATATAGGGTTTTGGTGTTGACCAACACAAACACAAAAGATAACCCAGAAAAACAAATGTTAGCAACAGTAATGGGAAGGAATAATTGTGTACTGTCTAAGTGTCAATAGAGCATCATGTGTTCAAATAAGTGTGCTGATACTCATATACTCCATCTTATTTTTGCTTAAGCTAATTGCTAATGTAAGGAAAGTGTTGATTTCGATGATCTGAGATTTTGGATTATATTTATTGAATCGAATACAAAAGTTTGACAAACTTCGTTGTAGTTTCAAATAATTCCGTTATTTTGTTGACTTTTAAGTGACGAATAAGTAAAATGGCATACAAGTGATCATGCCAAGTATTGACTTACTCATATTGAGTTAGCGGTCGCATCATGGCACCCGTTGTGGTCTTGTGTAGGAGATGAATTTATTATTATACGAAATAACTAATTTTCGTAAATTATTTCATACTATGGCGATCACTATATTCAATGTTCTTCTTTCTTTTTCATCCATTCAAATTGATTCATTACATTTTTTCAAAATATTTAATATTTTGTGTACATTTAACATTAAATTATTGCAACACTCTTTAACAATAAAAGTTACTCTATTTAAATTAATTGGTTCATTTTTTTAATAAGACGATTGATTGGGCCATTTAATCCGGGGCAAGAAATAACCAAAGACTGCATTGCTTTCTAGCCTTCTTATTGTTAGTTCTTTTGATTGTGTTTTCATTTATGTCAGTCGCACCCACTTAACATGTAGGCTTCATCCGTAATGAACTTGCTAAAAAAATTCGGAGGGGTGAGGAATTAGATCACAATCTCATGGTCGCTATTTGCTCCTCTAGATATTTGGATTCATACGAATAATTGAATATGCAAGGTGTATTTTATTCAAATTATGAATCCAGAAATGACATGAATAATTGCATTTACATAAAATCACTACCTAACGGCTAACACAGCCACTGACCATGTTCTACCGAGGAAGCCAAGCAGCATCTGGGCAAATGTAACTGCCAACTAGTAACTACCAATAAAATGCGACAAAAATTACAGTAAACTATTTGCAATTACTGAAATTAGAAGCTCACTAAAAAGTTTCTAATGCTATGATTAGATAATAGGATCGTCTCAGGTATTTCTGATACACATAGGCTTCTTGTAAGACTGCAATAAGAGAGACGAACAGACAACACTAATGGACGAGGCTGCCATACATGCCCCAGCAACCCAAGGTGGAAGCCGAATCCCAGTGAATGGGAACAACATTCCGGCAGCTAAAGGCATGGCTAGGACATTATAACCAAGGGCCCAAACATAATTTAGTCGGATTCTGGACATAGTTTTCCTGGAGAGATCCAAGGCTGTTACCACATCTTCTAGGTTGCTTTTGATGAGAACTATATCGGCTGCCTCAATAGCAACGTTTGTCCCAGCACCTATGGCCATGCCAATATCAGCTGCTACTAAAGCTGGTGAGTCATTTATTCCGTCTCCCACCATTGCCACTGCCAGCCCTTTCATCTGGATCATAAGGGATTATGACATTATCAAACACTACTTGAGAAATATAAGATCAGGGATTAGGGTTCTTAAACGCGGTGAACCAACATTAGTCCCTTTCAACAACATCATTCTCACAAAGCAACTCAAAACAGGCATACAAAAGAGTTAATTCATAAGTGCTACATTGTCTACACAGCATTCTCTAGCTAACATCAATCATAAATGATCTTTTGTTTGTTCCATAATTAACTTTTAGTAGGATGGGAACACAGGAACACCATTCACCGTAAGATGTTAAGATGTGAATATGAAATACTTTTTGAGTTGGTAACTATCAAGAAATAATTGATTTTAAATCTCTGATTAACTACCCAAATTTCAAAGGCCTCTCCTCAATAGCAAACTTTTGGATAAGAACTCTAAGGCAGTGATAAGACGAGGTGAGATTCCAATATATGACACAAGGTAACATCACCGTGTCTTATTCAGTAAAACGGCCAACCTTATGCACTACTAGTAGTCTACTACATAAGCAAGCATATTTTGGTGACAATACAAGAATCCCATGCAATATTGTGGACTGACTTTTAAATATATCAGTATTACCTGAATTTCTTTTATCTTCTTTGCTTTTCCAATTGGATCTGTTTCAGCAAAAACTTGAGTAATACCAACTTCTTTTGCTATAGCTGATGCTGTACCCCAGTTATCTCCTGTTACCATAATGCTGGATATGCCCATGGACTTGAGAAACCTAATGACTTGACCAGCCTCGGGTTTCACAGGATCAGTGACAGCAAAAGCCGCTGCTACCTTCCCATCAATGGCAAGTAGAACACATGTACGAGCCAAATTCTCAGTCCCTGAGATATGTTCCTCAACCTCATAACTCATTTGAACATCAAAAGCCTTCATAAGCCTCTTGTTTCCTATGAGAACTATTTTCTCACCCACCTTTCCACTTACTCCAGCTCCTGGATGCACCTCAAATTCCTTAGCATCTTCAAAGTGGTCAGCCGGTGACTCGTGTCTATTATGAAGACTCTTTGCATGTTCGGCAACGGCTTTTGCAATAGGGTGCTCACTGTTTGCCTAAAAATATTGAGGAAAACATTAATTCGATTATAGTACCACTTAAATAAACCCATTCACAGAGGTTCACATAAACATTTCTATGAAACTTTGTTAACAGTGCTATTACCTCTGTAGCGATTGCTAGATCACAGACTTCCTCCATTGTTATCTGAGAAAAAAGACGAACAGTAACAACAACTGGCTTTCCCATTGTCAACGTTCCTGTTTTGTCAAAAACCACTGCTTTAACCTACAGGGAGATAATCGTATCAAAAGTGACCTCAGATAGTACAAAGTTAAAATCATTAAACACCACTAGACCCTAATAGTAATAAGTGATTAATCAACTCTAGAATGACATGTTACTGTAATATCTAGCTGCCATTAAGGTAAAAGAAACCACGCACAGTCCTTGCGCCACAAATTTATATTTTGCAAAATCAGACAATAAGCAATGACACCGACTATATCCTACTGATATTTTCATGACAAGGATATGTAATACCCCATTAAGCTGTGGCAAGACACAGGAGTTGAACGCAACCTTAAACTTGAGTTGAAAACATAAAAAAATAAGAGGTTGTTTTCGGATGAGATGAAAATTGAGTCATTAATATGAAGCTTCATAATGGTGCCAGAAAATCCAGCCCCACTATTTGTGGAAGGTTGTTTTTTTTAGAGGGGTTACAGGCATTAGGCAATTGAGTTGGGACTGTTAAAGAGGGAAGTATCAACAGCATGGGATCAAACATGCAAAAAGCTCCTCATACACATACAATAGCCATTGAGAACTTCCTACTTGCAATGTTGACAGTGTCATTGTCAGAAATCAATTCCATCTTTATGTGTAAAACAAAGTTATTTCTCTTAGAAATACCACAAAAATGATTTCTCCATGAACTAGTTCCTGAAACACATTTGTGTATGAATATATGAGCAAATAAAACCAGCTCTAGAAGAAACGGTAAGTTTCTGCTATCCAGCAACAAGAGTAATATTACTGACTACTGATCCAAATAACGAAATGACTATTCCGTATAACTCATGACCTGAATTTAGTTGGAAAACTTTCACATGTTTTATACAATATTTTAGTGATCAAAACCAAGCTGTCAAAAAAACGCATACCTTGTGTGCCTTTTGAAGCGCCATGCCCCCCTTGATGAGCACACCTAGTGAAGCACCCTTGCCAGTGGCAACCATGACTGCCGTAGGGGTTGCCAATCCCAGGGCACATGGACAGGCAACTACAACAACAGATATTCCAAACTGCAAAGCAAGCTCAAATTTATCCATTGATTCAGGTATCCAGTGTTTTGGATAAAGACCAGCCACTCCAGTTGCGAACCATGCTAACCATGTTACAAAAGCTACTGCAACAACCTAAAGTGCAACAAAAGGGGTAAACGCTTTAGTTTCAAATTCTTTCCCCCGAAAAGAGAAAAAAAAACCTTCACTCACTTAATAGCAAAATCACAGGGAAAAAAAATCAGATTAGGACAGTGGGGGAACAAAGAAACACACGAGACAACTGATCCTTCTCTTTTCAAGCAACTACTATAATGGAACAAACTAAGGAGACTAAGGCCCGTATTGTGCCTCTTTACCCATCTGAAAAGAAACACCAAATGATTGAATCTTTACCAGAGACACCAACCCCACAATTAACTACGTTATTGAATAGCTTTTTCTGAAGCAACAAACTTTTTTATCTGTAAGTGCGTAACATTTGACATGAAGGTAATGTAAATGACCAATTAAAAAAATGCCCAGAAAAATGGAACCATGTTTTTTATCCTGAGTTAGTTAAGCTTGAGCCTGTTAAATCATCATGAACTCCATTTGCTTATAGCCTAATTAGCATAGCCGCATCGCAAGAGGTCCATCAAGAGTATGAAGGTCAGAGACAAGAGAGGTAAAACAAATAGAACAAACGAACTTACAGTTGGAACAAAAAACCTGGAGATCTGGTCAGCCAATTTCTGAACGGGGGCTCTTGCCAATTGTGCAGCCTCCACAAGTTGAACAATTTGAGAGAGTGCTGTTTCTGATCCAACATGTGTAGCCTTAACGATAATACAGCCATTATCATTTACAGTACCACCAATAACCTGATTATCACATCACGGAGAAAACAGAATTCCATCAGTGAAGAATTCAAAGATATGAACTTAAAGGCACTAAGTGAAGGGAAAACAAACAAACAAATACATATTATACCTTATCGCCAAGTCTTTTGGCAACTGGCTCTGCTTCTCCAGTAATCATACTTTCATTTACATAGCTTTGACCATCAATAACGATCCCGTCAACAGGAACCTTTGCCCCAGGAACAATCTTAAACAAATCATTCCGCTCTATAAGTTGAGTGCTGATTTCTGTTTCAGAAGTTACATTTCCATCGTCATCGATCGTTACCAAGCATGCAGTATCAGGAGCAAGCTCTGTCAGTTTTGCTAAAGCATCTGACGTCTTCCCTTTCGCCACAATCTCCAAATACTTGCCCAGGAGTATAAAAGATATTAACATCGCGCTAGTCTCAAAGAAGTCTTGACCTTCAAAGTTATTGGAAACCAAAGCTTTAATCAGAATGTAAAGTGAATAGAAATAAGCAGCATTGGTCCCCACGGCCACCAAAACATCCATATTAGAAGATTTTCGCCTCAATGCATGATATGCCCCAATGTAAAACCTGAAAATAACATTAACAGAAAACCAGATATTTAAGTATGAAACAATTACATAATTAATAAACAACATAAATTATGCAACATAGCTTATTTGGGGTTCCAAGTTAGTACCTCCTGCCAATGAAGAACTGAACTGGTGTACAAAGTATCCACCTCAATACCATTCCAATTGTAAGCATATTTTGAATTTTGTACTCTAACCAGTTGCCATATGGATTAAGCATAGGAAGTATCATGGAAAAGACAAATACGGGGATAGTAAAAACACAACTCCATAAGAATTGTGTTTTGTACATAAGGATCTCTTTTTGCCGATCAGTCTCTCTTTGCGGGAGAGGAACATACAAGGTAGCATCAAAAGATGTTGGGCCAACAGAAGCCTCTCTGACACATTGTATCAGTGATCTTGGACCAGTTAATTCCGGAGCATAGCTCACAATCACTTTGCTACCTTCAGTATCCATCTCAACATAATTGACCCCAACTGCTAATTCAAGGGCAGATCTAACAGCCTTTGCCTCTTCAAGAGAATGAACTCCAACAAGCTTAAGGTGCACTTTGTTCACGTCATCACCAGCACTTATAAGATCAGCATCGAAGCCACAATCTTCTACAGCTTCAATTATCTGTTTAGGGTCGGTAATGTTAGGATCAAAATTGACCTTGGCTTCCTCAAGAGCTAAGCCTACCACAGCCCTTTTTACCCCATTAGCTGCTGAAAGGGCTCGCTCTACAGCCTCGGAACAGCTGGTGCATGCCATCCCTTTGATCTTTAATCTACACACTGCTATATCTTGTTCTGGAGACCCTTCTACTTTAAAACCTGCATCCTCTATGGTGCCTTTTATTGTTTTTCCCTAGAAAAATGACGAAAGAGTACAAATAAATCAAACACATGTCCAACAAAATAACATGTATAACCTGTCACGTAATTGAACAGGAAGAAGCAAAGAAGCGGCTAAGTTCACAAACTTACATCAATAACTCCAGGGACATATTTGACGACTGCTTTGCCATCCATCACTGATATAGAAATAGATTGTATTCCATCAAGCTTATTTAGCACAGACTCAATTGACGTTGCGCAAGATGCACACTCCATACCCTTTATCTCAAATTTCAATGTTTTAATCCTCTTATCACCATCTTGAGGAATGTCAATGGTCACAGAGTCCTGAGATTGTAATAGCGGCTCTTCCAGATCGAGTTTGTCGTGCACTTCCATTACAATGGCACCGATATTTTAAAATCTTCAGCCTTATTTTGAAATCAAAGTTAAATAGATAAACCTGTATGATAAACCTGATAAGGGTGAAGACTCATGGATTGCATAGCTATTGACCAAGTTGGAATTATAGTGGCTATAAATCATCTTGAATTATTTTTTTTTGGGGTTGACCAGCCGACAGCTGGGCAATCTCCTTCGGAAGTTTGACCTTTTCATTCGCAAGAGTCAGGAATCGAACCCCTGACCACTTGTTTAAGAGATGAGAGCCCTTATCACTCACACTAGCCAACTTTGGTTAAATCATCTTGAATTATGCCATCAAAGATTCTTTATTTAAAAAAAAAAATGGGAAAGCTACCAGGTCAAATGGATTAATAATATACGAAGTTATCTCAGACAAGACTACCAATTAGGGAGTACTAAAAACATTCAAAATCATGCTTTAAGATGCATTTATCTAATATCTCAGTATAGAAGCTTGAATCCAGGCTACGCGACAAGAACTACGTAAAATTCAATCAACAGTCCCTTGGTTTGTTAAATGTACGTAAGTTGTATTTTAATCAAACGTATGAAATTGGGTTGAACGGAGACAGTACAAAAACATCGAAAGTCCATTAATAAGACTACTCATATAGTAATCCGTATACCAATAAACTAAACAGAAAAATTCAATTAGATAAAGAGGAAGTGACTCACCTCGAGAAGGCAGTAAGTTAGAATTGATGAATGATTAGGTTGGAGTAGCAGTTACGTTGATCGATTGTAGAATTAGGGATTTTGAAATTGGGAAGTCGGCGGTTAAATTAGGGGGAAAACGAACAAGGGGTATAACCGCCGCAAAATGTGTGAATTGTGATATCAAAGTGTCGTCAGTAGAAGGTGGGGATTTGCATTTGTCAACTTCTTTTTCACGCGCCATTTATTCCCTTCGCGGGACCCCGCTTTTTTAAATTCGTAATTACCTGCTTTTTTTTACTTTTATTACAAATATACTCGATTACTCGGTATCATACAAAAATTATCGTAAAATAACTTGTTAATAATCAATCAAATAAATCTTATAAAATGGTATTTGGTTTATATAGTTTAAGAATCGGGTATGGGTTCAAACTATTTGAAAATATAAAAGTTAAGTATGTATCAATTAGGAAAAGTGATCTATATATAAAGAAATGAACAAATCTTAGGAGATGCTTGGTATATCAATACGAAAAAGAATATTGGATTAAAGAAATAGATATGACTCGTATGAGTGAAAATGAAAAATATTACCTTCGATCTAGTGTTTTTTAGGATGGAAAGATTTTTCGTGGTTTTGTGTTGGTGGCTATAAGATGGTGTTGGGGTTTTGAGTTGAGGAGGGTAATTGTGAGACGGGTAGGGCGGATGAGATGGCAAGTGACTCACCTTTGCCGGAGGAATTGGTGGTTAGGTTACTGGTAGTTGAGTGAAAGAGTAATAGGTGTAGCGGGTTTTAGAGGGAAGGCGAGTGGGTTGGCAGGAGTGGCAAGGGGCTAAAGGAGGGTTGGGAGAGGTGGGTATTGGTGGCTAGGTTACTAATGGTTGAGTGAATTGGGTAATAGGTGTAACGAGATTTGGGTGAAGTTAATTGGTTTGAAAATAATTGTTTAACTTGAAACACCATTATACCCCACGTCGTCTTTGTAATACTTTGTGTTAATTGAATAGGTTATCCAGCTAATTGAAGAGATAAGCTGATACTTTGATAGGCTAAAATGACTACTGCTTAAGGCACAAAAAGCGTTACTCATATTAACAAAATGCACGTTTTTATCCATGACAATAACTTATAGTTGAGCGCGCTTATTGAAGAGTAGTCTTAAGATATGTGTATTCATGAAAGGTTATTAAGATATGTATGAAACTATGAATGATACCAAAATGTGTTGAAAAATAGCTTTGTTGGTATATGGGTCAAATCCAGAATTTCACGCCACTCTAACTAAGGGTGACTACTTCCAGACCAAGGGTTAAGATGAGCCTCTTACCCGTCCTCTCCCACCATCACCAAGTGAAGTGAAATAGAAGTATTTGTCATAATTGATACTCAACAATAAATCTCCATTAAAGATTTCACAGTAACTTACAATTTCTACCAGACGTCCCATATACATTGTACAATGATGTAATATAAATTATAATTAAACAGTTAAATCGATGAGCACCTCTCCATCTTACTATATATCATTGGCTAAGAGGAATATACACGTTCGACCAAGGCGTTGATGGGTTGACGCCCCAAGAGCGTCATGTCCGTCAACTCATGCCACCTAATCACAAGTACTACATCTAATTCATTTCCAAACTACCCACTTTCCACTTCGTGTAAATTTATTCCAAGCCACCTTTTCATTTTTCTCTAACAATATTTTATAGTTTACTTATCTTAATATTTGTGAAAAAAGTGGGTAGTTAGTTTAGAATGAATTGAATTGGATGTAGTATATAAGTGCGGTTCACTCCATCTTTAAATATCTTATTTGGTTCATTAAACGAAGGTAAATCAAATACCACACTTTCTCCTTATCTATGCTAGCCCAATGTATTAGACTACACACTCTTTCTACACTCGTTAACCATAAAAGATGGTCCCTCGTCAACTCCCCAAGTTCATGTTTATCGCTCGTACAACCCATGATTGCCGACAGAACATCTTACAAAGGATAAAATACTCGTAGGTGTTGGTACATTGTACATTTGTACTCCGTAAACATTTACTTGATCGTTTCATCCCGGCATAACTTCTGTATCATAGAGGCATACACACCAACACAATTTATTTCCGATGATTACACCAAAAAAAAATAAAATTGTTTCCGGTGGACCCAAAATAGAGATACCAAACCCAGCATAGTACTCCAGATAACTTAAAATCGTTGAGACGATTTCTATGAACTTCATCTCCACTGTCACTCGATCCTCACGATGCCCAGAAATGACAAAATCCAATTCAGATCTTCCTTCATCAAAATCCCCAATTCCCCAATCCCAAACCCTAACCCTAAATCCCCCTTTTGCTCCCATTCCCTATCTTCCATCAAATTCTCAATCTCCCACTTCCTAAACTCCCTCAATTCACCCAGAACTCTACTATGCTCATCCACACTCTCACTGGGTCAACCCAGCGACTCCGACATGGACCCTCAGAAGCCCGCTGCGTCGGCGAGTCGGACTCGGAGAGAGGACGACGAGAGGGTGTTGATAAGTGAGGTGTTAGTACGGAGCAAAGATGGAGAAGAATTGGAGAGGAAGGATTTGGAGTATCAAGTTTTAATGGCTTTGAAAGCGTCTCGCCCGAATTCGGCATTGACGATTAGGGAAGTACAGGAGGATGTTCATAGGATTATTGATTCTGGTTACTTCTCTTCTTGTATGCCTGTTGCTGTTGATACCAGGGATGGTATTAGATTAATCTTTCAGGTATATTCATTCATCTGTTGAATATGTACTAGCTCAATGTTTTGCTGTCGCCATCGGTTAGTATGTAATTATGTATGGAGGTAGTTAAAATGTTTGATATGCATCACATGTTAATGCTCGGCATAAAATGTATGGAGGGAGGGTTATGTGTTGCATCTTTTATCTGGTTGATTTCTCCTACTTTTCGGTGGATAATGTAGTCCCTGATTTATTTTCCTAGGTAGAGCCAAACCAGGAGTTTCGAGGTTTGGTTTGCGAAGGAGCTAATGTTCTCCCATCCAAGTTCGTAGAGGACTCTTTTCGTGACGGATATGGTAGTTTTTCTATCTTCTTTCCAATAATGCTTTTTAATGGTTTCAGCCGTCCCTCTTTTGAATTAAATTTTGTGGTCAAGTTCTGCAGGAAAAGTGGTTAACATCAGACGTTTGGATGAAGTGATTGAATCCATCAATGGCTGGTATATGGAGCGTGGCTTGTTTGGCATGGTTAATACCTGTTTACTGCTTTTGTTTGAAGATGATTTTCCTTTCCAGTAGTGGTAATTCATCAACCATTTACTCTCTATTTATGCATGTCAATAACTGCGCTTTATTTTTTTCCTTAAAGGTATCGGGTGTTGAGATTCTTTCAGGGGGAATTCTGAGGTTACAAGTTTCTGAAGCAGAGGTCAATGATATTTCTATCCGCTTCCTTGATAGAAAAACGTATGTTTTAACCCAAGATCATTCTTGTTTAGCCAAAGTTGTTAGGATGCGCAAAAGAAGTGGTTTTAGACCTTTAGTGTCCTTTGAGTAACATTATAGAACATGATTATACAAATGGTGTCTACATATATTACTTGACTGTAAATTATGTTTTGTGTTCTTGAGAACTTTTCTATCCCTTAGTTCTCTTATAACCAAGTCTTCTGTATTGTTATCTTTAGGCGTGAACCAACCATCGGTAAGACAAAGCCTGAAACTATACTCCGGCAGCTTACAACTAAAAAAGGACAGGTAGGTTTTCATTACTCCCAGTGCTCTCGCTGTTTTAGATAGCACAGATTGTTCTTACAAAAATCCAAAAAAATGAATGATGCCTGCAGGAGAGCAGAATCACACAAACATTTGTGATTTTATTTTTCTTGTATGTACCACACTATCTGTAGTCTGTACAATGCCAAAATCATGATCATGCTTTCCATATTTTTCACAATTTTATGTAGTACTGGCTTTCTTCACTTGGGGATTGAGAAACAATGAGGTTATGCTGTCCAAGATATACAATCCTCCAATTGCAGATTTAGTTTTTTCATAATGTTTGGATCGCCTTTTTTATTTTTATTATCTATTAATTTTGCCTTTTGAATGGTAATTTGTAGGATTCCCTTCATGTTTATTGTTTTTAAGCATCCTGCTGTAAAATAACACAACGAATTGGTTGATCCTTTGTCTAAAAAGAGGCTTTGTGTGTGTTTGTGCTTCCTTGTCAGGTTTACAGTTTAAATCAAGGAAAAAGGGATGTAGAAACTGTCTTAACGATGGGAATCATGGACGATGTCAGCATATTTCCTCAACCTGCCGGAGGTACGAACAGTTTGTCCTATTTCCTTCTATGGACTATTAGCTTATTATACTTGCTTTCTGCCAACACCATGTCATGTTGTATTGAATCCTGTGTACCTGGTCTACTTCTTGTATGGAATTTGCTGTTTGTTATCTGCTGTTTGGCCTTCGCACGATTACAGATTCTGATAAATGAAGCCCTTGCTAACTGAATTTAGCTATATATGGCTTTAACTCATGCTTCTAGAGTTGTACTCCGTAGTATTCTTGGAATATTCTTTCTGGTTATGGCCTAAGGAGAAGGGTTTAATTTACTAGGATAATGAACACATTATAGCTAGTAATATCATTGTTTCACACTTATTTTTTCAGCTATGCTCTCCATGAATATTATCAGGAGTATACAGCTGATTGGCTAGTGGACCCACTGACTTTCACTTTATATAGATTAGTTGAAGAAGATTTACCTTCTTGGGCTTGAACTTGGGATTTGAATTTAATCCTCATGCTACATTGGCTATTTAATGGACACGTAAAAGACAGGCCTGGTTTTGCTGATTTATGTGGTCTGTCATGTCTGGTGGTGGCACTGAGTTCTTATGAGTGTATTCTTTGGTCATTTGCATAAGAGTTAGTCACTAATTCACCATACTTCCGGATCTCTATTACACTATATATAGGAAGGTTGTGAATTGTGATTCATACTAACACTAACTTCTGTATCTATTGTCTCTAACACTGCAGACACAGGCAAGGTTGATCTTGTGATGAATGTGGTTGAGCGTGTCAGTGGAGGTTTCTCAGCTGGAGGTGGTATTTCAAGTGGGTATGAGTTATTGTACTGATAGGAATATCAAGATCATGGCCTCTGGCTGTGGCTTCGTATTTATTCATCTGATACCCTTCTTGCAATTGCAGAATAACAAGTGGGCCGTTGTCAGGTCTAATTGGAAGGTATCAAACTTACATCCCACTTTTGGGTTTTGCTTGCTTGTCAATTGCCATAGTGAACAGAGAATCTCCAATGCAACGAATCTTTTATGAAAGTTACCTTATTTTTCAGTTCTAGAATTAAAGTACACGAGTCTTGTATTTTTATACTCCCTCCATTCAACTCCAAAACTTGTATGGCACACATATTGATTAACTGACTAGGTATTTCATCTTGTGCATATGTAACATTTATTTCATAGAAGTTCAAATCTTAAGGCAGTCATGGTCTACCCCTGCCCTTCAATAGCTCTGCATAATATCATGAAGAGTTTGATATGCTTATTGTGTCTGCTTTTACTACTTCTTGGAGACTACTCTATCATGCATGTTGTGATGCTGAAGTTGAGCTTGACTTTGATCGTGCTTTTGCTGATCTTCTGTGGAAGCATTGCTTCCTTGAAATACTTGAAAAGCAAGATTCTGCTTTCTGATGGGTCAGTGATCTATGTGTCTAATGATTGTTGACATATAAGTTCTATTTCTTGTTCTATCCTTGTTGCAGCTTTGCATATTCTCACCGTAATCTGTTGGGTAAGAATCAGAAAGTTAATGTCTCACTAGAACGGGGCCAAATCGACTCTATATTCCGAATGAATTATACAGTTCCTTGGATTGAAGGTGATGACAAGCGTACACAAAGATCCATTATGATTCAGGTGATAAACTGTGTCTTGGAAGATTTATAATTTCAGTAAGAAGAGTTGTGCATAAATTGTTGTTAATATAACTAATTGGATTTCCAGAACTCAAGAACTCCTGGTACTTTGGTCCATGGTAACCAACCTGATGACAAAAGCTTTACCATTGGCCGTGTCACAGCTTCCCTTGAATTCGGCAGGCCTCTGAGACCTAAGTGGAGTGGAACAGCTGGTCTCATATTTCAGGTATATTTCGGACTCCTAAAGGATATTAAGGCCATAAGCTTATACAACAAAAAACAACATTACTCCGTTGCCTCAATGGCTCCTGCAAATTGCGGGGTAAGGGGGTTCGGATGTACGCAACCTTACCCTTGTGTTAGCAACACAAAGGATATTAAGGCCATAAGCTTATAAGTTATAACCATCATATTGTATCCCTCTTTGGCCAAATTTGTCAATCTTGTGTAAGATCTCGTGTGCTAATCAATTAGCTAAATCTTGATCATGTTGCTGATAACGTCTTTTAGCGGAAATGTAAGAACTTTAAAATTGAGAGAAAATTCTACATGAACACTCCCAAGTCCTCTCAATCTTCCAATGTAATCTTTGGTCTACAATAATCCAAAGTTTATTCTTCATATATTTTTAATTTTCTTTTTCTAAATTTTTTATGTTGCTTGGGATATTCTCTTGCTTGCCATTGCAATTGAAGATAGGTAGTACCGCTGTACCGGAGTACTCCCTCTCATTATTTGGATTTGCACCATTTTCAAAATGTGAGGAGATGTTGATAAAATGGTGCTCTAAAGAATCAGTAGTACTCCCTAGTATATAGTATTCTGTATTTTTTAAGGAACAACCTGTAGAAAGGAGAGGGTTGTATCTCTTTAAGACACTTCAATTTGCTAGCAAATTATTCCACTATTGCTGATTAAGCTGTAATGTAGCCTACTCTTATTCATGACCTTGCAGCGTGCTGGTGCTCGGGATGACAAGGGAGATCCTGTTATTAAGGATGTCTACAGCAGCCCTCTAACTGCAAGGTATCTCAAAACTGCTGTGCCCTGCACTCTGTGCTCAATTGCCCATCACAGCTTCTCTTTCCTATGTTCTATAAATCTTGCTCTGTTTAATGAGGATTTATGGCTTGTCCAGTGGGAACACTCATGATAATACGTTGCTCGCCAAAGGCGAGTGTGTCTACACTGGTGACTTGGGATCGTCAATGGTTAGTTACCTTTCACCCATCTTATTTCCAAGACCTTTTTTGTTTTTCCTTTCTTTTTTGTTTCTGATATATCCTCTGTATATCTAGATGGTTTTTAGCATGGAACAGGGGCTTCCTATCTTGCCTGAGTGGTTGTTTTTTAATCGAGTGAATACTCGTGCGAGGACAGGAATGGAAGTTGGACCTACTAATTTTCTATTAAGGTTCGATGTGTCCTTAATATTTTTCTCTAATTTGATTTTTTGTTTGGTTCATTTGGAATTTTAGGGCGAGGCACAAAGAGGGAGGGATGGATATGTAAATGAGAGAGCTCTTTGAAATTTTTCATGAATTTAATGCCTTATTTATCCTTCAGTTTGTCTGGGGGTCACGTAGTTGGAAATTTCTCCCCCCACGAAGCATTTGCAATAGGCGGAACAAACAGTGTGAGAGGATATGAAGAAGGCGCAGTTGGTTCTGGCCGCTCATATGTGGTTGGTTGTGGAGAAATTTCTTTCCCTCTGGTACTGTTCTATATCTGATGCTCATTACTATCTTTTATGATTTATCTCATTCTCTAACTGAAATTTAATGTGTTCTAATTTCCAGTTTGGTCCGGTAGATGGGGCTCTATTTGCAGATTATGGAACTGACCTTGGTTCAGGCAGATCTGTTCCTGGTATGGTTGAATATTTCTTTGAATTATTTATTAATTTCTTCATTTGTATATACTGTACTTGAGAGATGGTATCTAGCTTCACCGTAAGCCTTCTTGCGATGATGAATTCTAAGTCGAGTTTGAAATTATGTGAAGGGGATCCTGCTGGTGCAAGACTAAAGCCTGGAAGTGGATATGGGTATGGATTTGGGATCCGGGTCGAGTCCCCTTTAGGTCCTCTACGACTCGAGTACGCTTTCAATGATAAACAAGCTAGGAGGTTTCATTTTGGCGTTGGTCATCGGAACTAGCAAAGGATTTTTTGCACATCCTCTCATAATTCTTTCAGCTTGTGCTTTTTGTTGACGGCTACCAAATTAACTTTGCATTCTTTTGGTTATTTCCGTTCTTGAATGGTCATAGTCTACAATTGTACGCCAATGTACGATTATTTCATGTGTGTAGCCTTCGGTTGTAATCAATATGTGTTCCATACAAGTTTTGTTAAATTTGGAGTATTTTTGCTACATATCTCACGGACTTGGTTCTATTAGCTTTAATTATCGGAATAGACGGAGTATTTTTGGTACATATATCGCCGATATGTGATATATACAGAGCAACTTTAAATGTCACCCTCAGTTAAGTAACCGTCAAAAGCATGACAATGTTGTAGATCTACTTTGTCTATGTATGTTCGACTTGAGACTATCATAGAATAATCACTTTGTCTACATTTTGTAAAGTCGCCGTCAGTCAATGTAGACATGCTTTTATCAACTAGTTTTTACAAATAAACTACAAGATACGATAATATCATAGAATCGTGAAGTTCAGCTCCTATAAGCCGAAAATAACATGCTCTTATTATCCCTGTCGCAAACTTGAACATTCTGCAATGAATCTGAATATTTGACTTTATTCTACCAATTTTAGTTGACTGCACAATCAACTACGAGTAAATTATGTTTTTGGTTTTTTTACAGTTTTTTAATTATTAACCTTGCAGACAGTTATGAAAGCAGAGATAAATTAGTGCATCAAAATTGGTAGAATAAAGTTAATTAATTAACATAATGTGTGGTCGACATGCAAATCGTACAAAATTAATTAATTGATTAATTAAATTAATAAGAAAATAAGAGACATACGGCAAGACACGGGACAGGCAAGACTGGAAGCAATCTTCACTCGTGTTGTCTTGATCTTTGTGCCTTTAAATCAACTTATTAAACAACTAATTCTTGATGCTACCAAACTATCCCACCCTTTTTCTTACATTTTCACAAAACATACGTATGTTTAGTACTCTTAACATTAATAAATAAACATTTACTTGAATTGTTTGAGATTTTTATTTTGTTATTTGTTTCATTTACACTATTTGAACCAACCGTTCTTAATTTAAAACGGATAGACTCGTCTTAAAAAAGAATTTGTGATTTGACGTAGATTTAGCGAACAATGGTGACAAACTTCCTCTGTCTCAATGAATAGTTTACACTTGCATTGAGTTTATGACACTTGTACATTTTGTTAGTAGATGAGATGGCACCTGAATTAATTAGGTGAATATAAGTTAATTAATTAAGAGTATAAGAGCATGCATTTATTTAATTTTAAGTTGGTCTAGCTTTGCGGCTTTGATTGCAGTGTGTGCATATCTGAATACAGGGAGCCCCAAACTCTGATCAACCTGTCAAATGAGAACTCAACAATCTCTTATCTTGCACTCCTACCTATTTTATTACGGAATGTACTACTTATTTGGTTCATCAATTATAAATAAATGAACTATTAAAGTATATATAATAGCATGGAAGAATATCACACTACTCGATCTAGTAAATTACGACTGTTTTGTAAGTTTAAAACATGTAGCGCGTGGTTTGCATATACAATGAAATTCTATCCTAGTTACTGCCATATAATAAGAACTACGTACTGGTTTATTAATAATATACTTCTGGTCAAGTCCCTCTGTCATATTATATATAAAGCGAACTCAAAACGTTTTACATATATACTTAAATCTCGATCCGTATATTATCAAGAAGCTATTGAATACTATTATGACCCAATATTTAGACATTAGGGTTTGATAGGGGGGGGGGGGGTCCCAACTCCCAACTCCGAAATCCAATAAGATGATCAAGTAGAAATAAACAAAGGGAAGAAACAATATATAGTGTTATGGTTACAAGTGTATGTAATCTTGATTACAACAACCAAACAAAGATAGAGGTATTTAATGTCCCCCGCCTACCCTTAATCCTCTTCCTATGCTTATTGAAAACTTCAACATTATATATTTCGGAATTTGCAAATCCCCAAATTAAATCATATTTTTTTTTAATTTTTCTAATATATCTTTTTCAACCTAAACTACTGAACTACACTACTAATCCATCTCTTGCCCTAGCTTAAGCTACTATGGCTGTACGTGTTTATTATTATATATATTATATTCATCATGTCGTCTTATCTAAAACAAGCAGGGTTTTGTTCCCAAAAACTTTGCCCCCTTTAGGTAATATAACTCCTTTTCTGTTTTCCTACATACTTCTCGATGCCTACATACATACCAATATGCTTTCTTACTTTCATTCTTCTGCTCATCGTTTTATTACCTACCTACCTACCTACTTAATTTACCTTCATAGTTAACTATTAATTAATTAAATGGTTTCTTAATTATTTTTATTGAAATTGTTTGATTGGGCAATATATAGTATGTAGGTAGGGCATAGTAATTAGTAGTAATGTATGTATGTATGTCCTTGGATCCGAAGAATTAAAGGGAGATAATAATTAGAGTAATAAGTTGTCGGAGAAATGCAAAAGAGGTTTTGTTTGGATTCAATTGGCTTGATATGCAAGTGTTTATTACACTGACTCTAGAAATACAAAGAAATACAAAGAAATACAAAGAAATACAAAGAAATAGAAATCAGAAAAATGGTGTGGTGTGATGGGACAAGAAATAAAGGGGACATGAATAGCCTTTCTATTTGACTTTGCCTTTTGTCACCCTACCTAGACAGACCTATATACTTAAGAACTTCCCTAGAAACATGGGATTTTTTCTCCATTTTGTTGGAAATCACTACTTCTACTATTTCCTCTTCAATTCAAGATCGAACCATCCACCATATTCATCTTTATTTCATCTACCCACATCCATCAACGACTACTCTAAAAACCATGCATGCATAATATTGCATATTGCATAATGCCAACTCCCTTCATAATGATTTATCTATAACCAAAATGAAAAATAACCGGCCACCTAAGAATATAAATCAAATCAAAACCTAAAAGATAGGTCTAGAAATCTTACTTGATATTCAACTAATTAATTGAAACTAAGACTCAACTAACATTATTATCCGCTAGCCAGTCGATCTAATTCCTAACCGAATAACCTTCTAGGAGGTACATATTTTCTAAGTATTCGGTTTCTCCGGCCGGCTAATACTAGTTAAAGCAAGGTCTAGTTAATGGATCGGAGTAGCAACTACATGAGACACTAGTTGTAAGTAGATGAGAAGTAAGCATTGTTTGGACTATAAATTAAAGTATAGTATTGAAGAAGGAAGGTAACATGGAGGAATAGAAAGTAATAAATGAGAGAAATGGGAACAGTGAATGAACAAGAGGTAGACTAATGAGGGAGTATAATTCAGTTAAATAGGACAAAGATATATAGTCCAGCAGGTCAGGGATGATGACTTCAATAAATGGTACCAAAGTATATACAAATGTTCTTCTGGTTATAAATTAATTAATTCATACATTCATCCATCCATATTGTCCCCATCCCTCTACTCTCTCTACTCGCCTTTTCTTCTGTCATTCATTCATAGACACATCACATTCACGATTATCCTTCTCTGTCGACCCTACTTCTTCTATCTTCTTCCTCACTTCCAATTTTCTAATTAAACCTATGTACTCCTTCTTTGTTGTTTTGCATCATTATGTTTTAATTCAATATTTTAATTTGAGTTTCCAAGGATTTGCCCCAACAGTGACATTACTATTTTAGATAGATGATATATAAACGTTAAGTTACTCATTTAGGTAAATTAAATAGACTTGAACTAAACTGAATAAGCCGAGCTAAAATGACCTAAACATAATTAAAACCAGCTAAATAAACTAAGTCCGACAAAATAAGGTCTTATTCCGTCTATATTTCTTGTAAAAGTAAAAGGAATAGGAGGGTAGTGCTCAGGGAAAGACACCGAAGAACAAATAAATGGGGTGCCAAACCCATCTGTTAGTGGCGCAGTAAAAAGATGTTTCCTTTATTAATGCTTCCCATGTACTTCGTCTTTGGGAAATTAATCAAAACCCATCGTTATCTCCCTCAGTTTTTTTGCTATACAGTATACATACACTTCTTTGTACATTAGTCTTTACAGGCTTACAGCACCCATCTATAAATCTACACCTGATGGGTAATATTATAACTATAAATTGTTGAAACCGCCCTGGTCTTATAGCGAATAAAACCCGTCTTTTCTTTTAACCTTATAGTAATACTAATAATGTAATAATTCAAATCTTTCAACTTGTTCACAAAAAAAAATTAAAAATTGACTTTTACCGCATGTTCACAAAAATAATCCGCTCATAAGACTGTTTTAGGAGAAAATTTCGCCAAATTTGTCCACGTAGACTTTAGCGCACAAAATTAACAAAGTTATACAATGTCCTATGCATTTTGATTGCATAAGGGGGAAAAACAGATATAATGAAAGAAAGGTAGATTATTTTTGTTAATAGTCGAAAACTTGGGCCTTTTGTTTTCATATAATCCTAACTAGTGTAGATCCTGTAGAAATGTACGGTATTTTAGATTGTTACATATATAAAACTTAACAATTAGAGCTAATAATAATATATAAATGAACTTTGAATTTTAGTTTTAATTAACTACATCAAAACTACAGTTGTTAATGTGTAATACTAAGACTTAAAATAGAGCGAATTTTACATTTTTACTCTGAATAAAATTGACCATATAAATGAAACCATTTTTAAAAAAAAAAAAAAAAGTTTATGATAAAAAAAAACTAAATAAGAATTGTTAGTTTAATTACAAAAAAATTATGCTTATTTTTACGCATTTAAAGCCCCTGATGAAACATATAACTATTTTTGTAATTTTTGTTACAATATACGGAGTAACAAATTTAAAAAATAAAAAAGTGAAAAGTACACACTGATTTTAATAATATGAGTAAAATCTGCATACATTTTAAATATAATATTTTACGACATTTAAGATACATATATTGGACAAATGAAATAATAATGAATAAAAGATATTTGGTCCAACTATAAAAGGTGTGGTGTTTGATAAAAGATATTGTAACACATAAAAGCCGTATATTAGGTCCAATACATATCCATATAAAGTTAGCCCCAAATTTTAGTTAAAAGCATTTAAGCGGGAAAATTTTCAGTTTTTCTATTCTTTTAGTATTAGGGTATTATAATCCTCTTATATACTAAGAGAATAAAAATTCTCAAACATTTTCCTCCAAAAGAAATTGCTTAAATAAGGAAACAAACCTTTCTTTTTATTAAATGATTTATCTTTTAATTACCATATAATCTTTTATTCACTATAATATTTTTTGAACTAAATTCTATTCATTTAATTATAATAAAACAAAATTGATATATAAATCTAAAACTTTGTATATGAAAAACCTATAAATTGATACTCTGTATTATGAAATTCTTATACAAAAACTTAACAACACTAAAATGTTAATTAACAACACTGTTTATCCACAGATTCAAGATGGTCTTAATTTACAACACTAAAATATTATTATTTTAATTTATCCTAAAAACTCAACCTAGATTTTTTGTTATTTCTTCCCGTTTATCCCAAACCCAGCCAAAAGTGTCAACAAAACTATATGAAACTTTATTCTTAGTCTCAGTTAAATCTCATCAAATTAAATGTGAACCTAAGACTCTTGCCTTAGACGTGGAGATAAACAAAGTTAGCCTTATGGTGTGTTCACCTAAATGAGTTGAAGTAATTGAAATGAGGTAAACTAAAATCGAATCGAAAAGAAGGATGTTTTATAAATCTAACTAAAAGTCGGCTAATGTATTACAAATCTAAGACCATCCCCAAGCAAAGGTCGCGCTAACTAGGTCGTGACCCGGTTTTACTCTTAATCCCAATTTATTTATCTTGACCTACTTTCACCATCCCAAGCAGAGGGTCGCAACCTAGGTCATCAACCCAATCATTTCCCACATTTTCTACCCCACTTTACTCTATCATTTCATTTATTTCAATATAATTAATTCTTTCAACCAATAAGATTTTGACACATAGTAGGTCAATAAGGAGGTCAATTTGATCAACCTTGGTCACAAATTGACCTCCATTGGTCACATATTAATCCCTTCTAATTGTGTAATTAAGGTGACCAAGCAAGGTCATGACCTAGCAATTGACGTTGCTTGGGGATGAGATTTGGTAGATCTGAAAAGTAATTTAAAAGAAAACAAAAATGTGAAAAAAGGGTAAATGAGTGAAGGCAGAAGGAAGTGATGGATGGAATTGAAAGAGGCGACGAGTAATTGGTATGAGAAGAAGTTAGTGAGGCAGTTGTAAGGGAATTAGTCAGGATCGAAAGGAATAGTATCAAATAATCAAATATGCATGCAAATTGCAATAATATGCGTTGACAAATTCAAGTTTCATAAAACCCTAAATTTCATAACAAGTAATGAGTGGAAATAATAATAATAATAAAAATCGTACACTTTGTTTCAACTCTGAAGAAATAGAGAAAATACATAAGATAGCATAACCTGTCCTAGCTTCCTACCTATTTACCTAATACCTCCTATACATACATTTTACAGTAATTATTACTAAATCTGTACTTTATTTACACTTGTGTTTTTTCTACTGTAAAAACAATGCAACACTCTTGTCAATCAATTTTGACGCTTCATTCTTATTCTTCTGTAATTATCACCAAATACTCTCACCAACTAACCCTTTTCAATTATTACTATTTACCCTTTGATTGACATTACGTTTTTTACTTTTATGCCTCTCATTTTTTTTTTTTACAACGGAGTACTGTACTTATTATTCATCATCTTTCATTCACTGTCAAATAAACAACTCTAAATGTAGCTAGTTCACCTGCTTCTTGTCAAACTGCATGCAAGGCTCATAATTACCACAAATTCCACTTGATTTCGGTAGCTAATTACAAATAGAGACGGAATTTACGACGGAATATGGTCCGTAGCTAATAGCTTTGTCGCTAAATTTGCTACAGAATTGGCTACTAATTTTAGCTACCAAATGTGAAGTAGCTAATTTTGTGACAAAAATAGAGACCGAAGTTGAAGTAGCTACATTAGAGACAACAAATTGTATAGTAGCTAAACTAGTGACCGACTTAGAGACTAATTTAGTTGTTTCTAAACTAGTGTAGATCCTGTGCTATAGCACGGTAATTTCTAGATTTGATTTATAAAGAGGCAGACTCAATAAAATTATTTGTATAAATTAACTGTACTTTCAATTTAATGTTAATATCAGTAAGAGGTAAAAAA
>VHZZ01000388.1:112741-161371 GCA_009801015.1 Silene noctiflora | reverse complement strand
ATAATAATAATAATAATAATAAATACAATTATAACATGATGATGATTATGAATGAGAATAATAATAATCAAATGGGTGGTGGTATTATTAGCGATGAAAGATCAGAAGAAGTGACAATTGCATCAAGTTATTCATCATCAGTTGGTGGCGGTGGCGGTGGCGGTGGTTATTGTAACAGTATAGCTCAAGGGTCGGTGAACAAGGGTCAATACTGGATCCCAACACCAGCTCAGATATTAATTGGACCAACTCAGTTCTCTTGCCCTCTTTGCTTCAGAACCTTCAATAGATACAACAATATGCAGGTTTCTCCAACTTCTCTTCGATCTTTTCTT
The DNA here is from genome assembly GCA_009801015.1 of Silene noctiflora. Taxonomy (NCBI): domain Eukaryota; kingdom Viridiplantae; phylum Streptophyta; class Magnoliopsida; order Caryophyllales; family Caryophyllaceae; genus Silene; species Silene noctiflora. Next base: position 161,036 of record VHZZ01000388.1, on the reverse strand, counting down.
TTGTTTTTCTTCCTCGTTTATAAATTCGGATGGGGTAAGACTGCGGACATCAGACCGACATCGATACCATTAGTATATATAGTGCTCAGCAATGAGTGGTTGCGGCCTTGTAGGGTTGTAGGTGATGTTTTATCAAGCAAACAAAAAGGCCAAATAAATTAAATCATACACCTACCAATCTACTATACACACTCTTAACACTTAATTCTATAAAACTTAGCCTTATTAATTCTTTTGTTTAATCATGATTTTTTTTTTTTTTTTTTTTTGTGCAAAAATGTCTTACATTGTTGTTATGGTAGTAGTTAACAGGGTAGAAAATTTTAAAGTTTGTTTGATGGGGTCTCAAATTAAAGCTCCATTTTTCTTTACTGCACTCAATTGCATTTTGACTTACGGTTTTCCATAAGATATTATACAGAGTAATTCATTAAAGAAGTACATATATCCTGAAACATGAAATCCTTGCTAAAAGTCACAACTTAGGGTTTGGACTCAATTTTCGTAATCAGATCCATATTTTCAAACGACTTGAATACATTTTCTAACATGATAATGCTGCATACATCCGACCTTATCGTAGTGAGCCTTAATACACTCGAGTACTGGACCGACCGATGTTGTTAGTGATGTTATTTGATTTTGGGTGGTCAAAAAAAAAAAAAAAAAAAAAAAAAAAAAAAGTTTTACGTACTGTTAGTGAATGTTATTGCTCAGAACAAACCTGGTCCATCAAACTGTAGACTCTTTCTTCCCCTTTTAAGTTGATTGAACGAGACAAGGTGGGCTAATTTCCCCTTTTCCCTTTTCCTTTTATTTATATCTTTTTTGTTATTAATGTTTGTTGTTTCAATTCTTAGTGTTGTTGAAGTTTGTGTTCACTGTCAATCGTTGCACCAATTACTTAAATTAGCTTCATTCTTCATTCTTGATCACTAGGATAGTCAGACGACGTATATCATCAATCATCATCATCATTAAACTCTTGGTAAAATTACATATTCACTTTATGTACTGTCTCATTATTATTACCTCAAACTACTCATTTATTGAATCCCATCTTATATATTGTTCTAAATTGACTACACATTCGATCTACTTCCTACTTAACAAACATCATTTTATTACCATTCTTACTAGAATTATTCACGAGGTCAAATGTATGCCTAGCAATACATACGTTGTAACAAAGGGACGATTCTTGTATAACAATAAAAGGAGGATGGTTTAAAAATGAAAGCATGGAGTACCTAACAATAAGTGTAATGTACTTGAGTTTGCTCCAACATTAACTCATACTCCGTAGTACTTTTGTTTAAACTCATAAAAAGTAGAAAATAACACATCATAAGTTGAACTAAATTCAAAGTCGAAATGGTCCATGCAACATTTCCATGTGTATGATGGTATTTCAATATATATATATATACTTTGTTATCGATGTTATTTCTGTCGATAATAGTGGGAATACCGACTTTGCAGAGTAACATGAAAAGTTGATGTGTGTGCTAAAATGTAGTTATAGTATGGAGCTACAGACATACACGACCTTTGGATACACTCTCATTCTTTACCCTTTCTAATTTCAGTTCCTTGTTTTATGACCATGTATCTAACATTGTATCAAATATACCAAATTGTATCTGATGACACTTACTACTGGAGGTAAATACAAAGAAAGTATGTACTCCGTATGTATTGATTTTCTTACTATAGATAATTCATTTTTGTAACAGATGCATATGTGGGGGCACGGATCACAATATCGTAAAGGGCCCGAATCACTAAGAGGAACACAACCAACAGCAATGCTTAGGTTACCCTGCTACTGTTGCGCACCGGGGTGTCGCAACAACATAGATCACCCACGAGCCAAGCCTTTGAAGGACTTCCGAACCCTCCAAACACATTACAAAAGAAAGCATGGAATAAAGCCATTTGCTTGTAGGAAATGTGGCAAAGCATTTGCAGTTAGAGGTGATTGGAGGACTCATGAGAAGAATTGTGGCAAATTATGGTATTGCACTTGTGGCTCTGATTTTAAGCATAAGAGGTCTCTTAAGGATCATATTAAATCCTTTGGACATTCTCATTCTGCTTATGGTATCGATTGCTTTGATGAAGAGGATGACCCGGCTTCTGATATTGAGCAAGACAATGAGTCGATTCAATGACCATGCATGCGGCACCAACAATAAAATCAAAAATAGGAGTACGTATTTCAAATGTATAATTACTTTGTCCATTAGGTCCGTCTTAGATTTTTGAAATTGTCTTTTCGTATCGAAACCCGGAATGTCATGATCGTAGGTGTCTAGTATGTACGTTGGATCAATGGTAGGTCTATGGTTTCCTCTAAGTGAAGAAACTAAGTATGACCGGAGCTTTGATATTTTGAGCTAGATAATTTGTTAGGGTATGTAAGCTTATTAGTTGTATTAGGTGTCTTTGATTTTCTGGTGTATGTTGTTGTCTCTGTAAACAAGTCAAGTTATTACGTTCAAGGTTGTTTTGCATACTTACTATGTCATTGGATCCATATCTATTTTCCCCTTTTTGTTTTTATTAAGGTGATTAGAATTATTAGTATGCATAATGAGTGATGCATGGAAGTCACATACTACATGTATATAAATTAATTATGACCGCTAAATAATATTAATGACGGAGACAAAATATGTGATTATTAGGCCAGGGAGGCAAAATAATTTAGCGGGAGCGAGTCGAACAAGTAATGCTTTATGGCAATTCAAATTTTTAATTAGAACTTTCGAATTGTTGATAAATCAGCCCTACGTATTAGTCCACACACCTTTAAATCCGCCACTGCCTCTAATTTTTTGCAATGCGTGCATGCGATAATAATGAAGCAAAAGACATCAATTCAACCAAGGAGCTGTATGCCCGTAAATATGAGATTATTGAGCTGTTCTTATTATTATTATTACACTCCTTAGCTAGCCTTTTGTATCCTTTAACTATATTGCTTGCCATCATTAACAAACATATGCTACTAATCCATAATACTCCATATAATGCTACTAATCAGTAATCACACACATACACCAACCAATCCCCGGAAAAATCATAATAGCATGCAGTATAATAATTGGGTCCAATCTTTATTCATTTGTTACGCTTTTGTCTCCATTATAAATAGCTTAAATAAAACCGCTTTAATTTTAATGTCGACTCATATATGAGTGAAACCAAAATACCCAGTATGTAAGATTACATGATCATCATTATGTAACGGCAATTAAAGTTGGCAGATAAAATAAGGTACTGTACGTAGTAAATTGACCCAGTTTTGATTGTGATATCTCATGCTAGGGAAACTGTATGTACTTGATGAAGAAGAGTTTCAGAAAATAAAGAGAAATATTTGGGAAAGAATAATTAAAGTTTGAGAAAAATAGATGCAGGTAATAGTACATAAATAAACTCATTCAATTACGGATCAACTACCTAAACTATGTTTAGACTCCTATCAAATGATTAGAGAGAGAACAAGAAGAAGAAGACGATCAATGACGAGACAAGATAGAAAATAAGAAAAAAAATAAGTCTAATAATGGTACGTACTCATCAGTCGGATTTTATTCTGTGTCAATTACTTTAGTTACCCAATAATCTTTCTAGTTCTACTTCTTGTGATTATTATAAATAACGGATTTTTTAATATGTGCCCTTAATAACTTAATTATGGTAAGATTGTTGAAAATATCTCATTACAAATTAGAGTTGAAACTCATATTTACCATAATCAGTGAAATAATCTTGAAAATCTTTCCCTATTTAAATTATTAAAGGGCACATGTTAGAAAAACCCAATAAATAAATAGGGAGTAGGTTAAGAAATAAATTTAGATTCTATAAATACTAGTATAGACTCTGATTAATATATGCACGTATTTATAGAATTTTATTTTCTAGTGTGTTATTTTTCTATTTTAATTTAATAATTCATTTTTTTTTTTCATGTTCCTCGTCATTGTTTTTTAATTTCGGAAACAAAAAATTAAAATCATAAAATGAGTATTTTAATGAAAGTTCTTCTTTAATCGAGTTATTAATAATGTTATTTTATAAATTTTTACTAATAGCATATTTTTTTGTCGCAACTTCTTATCATAAGTTTTATCATAAAGTTCTTCAAACGAAGAAAAAAGATTTTCTTTATCATGAAAATACTGAAGCTAAATTTGGCCAGGATGTGAAATGTTATAAATATTTAACTTTAAAAGATTAAACCCATTTAAAACTCATGCATTAAACCTATAGAATAGGATAAAAAATATCAAGCCCAATTCAATAATATTTGTTTTAGGCAAAAAATTTAGAGTTTCTCTTAAATAGAGGAATAACAATTTATCTATATACACGGTTTTATGCTGAACTCATCCACTAATAATTTCATATATTAGCTCGTGAAAAATTGATCTTTAGTTATCAAATATAACCTAGTTACACAAATTTGTATATAATATTAATATAAATATACAAAAAAAAATTAACAAAGATCTCTTTTTAAAAATTTAATTATTGAAATTAGATAAAAAGGTAAGTAGAGAGATGAAAATAGAGGCAGGAGAAGATGGAAAAGATCTTGGTGGCAGCTTTATAAAGTTGTATGTATTCATCATCAGTGTGACTTGTTAACTCTGGTTTATCCTCTTTGAAATGTCTTGTCAAATACTACTTGGCACTATTATTATTATTAATTTATTATTATTATTATTATTATTATTATTATTATTATTATTATTATTATTATTCATTTATTCTCATCATCAGGGCTGTCTACTGTTGTTAGATCCATTTAGGTCTAGTTTTTTCAATGAAAGGATTTTCTCATCTCTTTTTCTGTTTTTGTTTTTTCTTGTCTAAGCATTCATTTTGTGTCCCAAACTCCCAACTTTCAACAAACTTCTTTCAATTACTTATTCCAATAATTATTAACAAAAAGAATTTGCTTCTAATGTTCAACAAACCGGCAAAACCATTTTTTTTGTTGTTGTCATCTTTAAAAAAACATACATTATCACAGGAGAATGATTTATTATAGTATTGAATCCTGATACCAGCTTGTAGTATTATAGTTTAAGGTTGCAGTCTATTTCTACATTAAAAAAGAGCCATGATTTTAAGTTTTTTTTTTTTTTTTTGTCAGATTGAAAAAGGGTAATTTAAGATACCCCAAAAGTTACAGAACTAGCGAGTCGACTAAATTGCACTAGAAATCCGGCTAGCAAATCTAGTACAACAAAGCAAATTACAACAAAGGGAACTTGAGTAACGAGGGCAGGATGAGGAAGAATAGATTGACCACGAGCAACCTCGTCCAAGTCATTATCAATATTAACAATTTGCATAGGTCAACGGGACGGACCAGGTGCACTTACGCTACAAGAGCGTAGAAAGAAAAGAGAAAGAATGAGCAGAACAAGCTTGTCTTCGGAGGAGAAGAATCTCCTACACCGTGGTGATCGACCCAAACAGTCCAAAGACCAACAAGCTAAGGAATCGAGTAATCTGATACAAAAGACTAGAGAACTCCCCTCAACCGATCTCCCAGGCACGAACCTCGACGGCAGATTAAAGGTGAACCCACCACCAACACAAACCATGCTCAAAGTCACATTCAATGACTCCTTTGAGAGGCCATTATTCGATAGAGCATAACTACGTCTAGCATAGAGTCTCCCATTGAGGGAGATTATTAGTAAAGACATGACGAAAATAAGGCTTAAAGACGGCATTGAATTTGGAGGAGAACCTCCGCATCCAACCCTCCCAACACCACAAACTAACCCTTAACAACACGATCCAAACCAACATAACCACACCGATTAACACAAAGAAACCAAAAGAAGTCTCGTATGACCAAGGAAGAGAACATCTTTCCAAACCAAGAAAAACTTCTCACCAGATAGACATCCGGCTTCACCGACAACACACAAATGATGTGAGTTAAAATAGTAAAACTAACATAACAAAGACAACCAGTCAAATCACACAAGTCATCCAAACCACATTTCTACCCCGGACATACCAACGAACCCAAAGATGTCACCAAAGACCACAAAGACGACATGCAAAGAACGATCAGCTCCGATATGCAGACATGCAGAGACCAATCACCCCCAAATAAACATGCAAAAACCAATCGATGAGGGAAGGGCGAGGGGAAGGGGAACACCGATTTAGAAACATGCACAAACACCATGAGGAAGACAAACCCCAAAAAAACACAATAAACAAACCAGAATGACCGACTGACACGGAGACAGACCACCCGGCTCAAAGAAAAAACTTACCATAGGAGGTGGGGGGAAGGGGAACACCACATAGATAAAGTTCCATAAAATGGAACTTGAAATCCGTCAGCGAAGGCGGCGACGACGGAGTGGCAGACAACAATGACGACGGTTGTTTAGAAAACCAACAATTGTAACAACGACTCACAACAAGAACAAGGTGAAGTAGTAAAGTCGGATAAATCATTGATGAGAAAAGGAACGAGAATAGAAAAGAAACCAAACCCAAAAGACAAAAGGACCGAAATTGGACGCAAAAAGGCATTAATCGAGAGGAGCATGAAGGTTCGCCGGAGATGGGCCTAAGCACAGCCACATCTCCGGCGAAAGGTATGTGATGTAAGGGGAGGGAGATGGATGTGAGGGAGATACGGTGGTATTCAAGAAGTAGAGTTAGAGTTTTGGGGTTTTTTATTTAGAGAGAATTTTCTCTCTCCAAAAATAGAGAGAGAAGCAGCTTGATCCAGTTAGCGATGATTTTAAGTTAGATCATAAAGAAAGAGCGAATCTCGCCCTAACAACCTCTGGAAAAAATATAGAGTTATTTAGCGTAAAAACAAGTAAAAAAAATAATATATTGACCTAAATAAATTACAATAAAATCAACAACCAAATAACTACAAATAAAATGACTCATAAACTTGGGAATCAAGGGTAACGATTAAGAAGAGTACTCACCTGGTTGAGGCTGAATTATTCAGTTTTGTTTCAAATTGCATGTCGTATTGTTTCCAGGGTCGGTCCTAAGTTTCTTAAGGCCCTAGGCAAAAATGTAAATCGGGACCCTTTAAAAAAATACATGTATACTACTTTTTTAGAAAGAAACATATGATATCAATTAAAATACGTTGTTTACCCGGCCCGGTGGTTTTGTAGTGAAGACTAAGAAAGTGGTGCAAAAGGGAAAACAACTTTTTTTTATGGTGGCCGAAATTGAAAGTGATCAAAGAATAGTGTTCATAATTCGGAGTGAGTTTGCAATTCTTTAGTGCGATGGAGGAGGCATTGTGGATTTAAAGGGGAGCATGTCGGGTTTTGGGTGGTTGGTTTTGCTTTCGCCCAAAATAAATATACCGTACCCTAAGGAATTTTGGCCGAAGTTTAGTGGTGATCAAAGGGTTGGTTGTAGAATTCTAATTGTAAGATGATGCAATTTTGATGTTAATTTGGTTGAAAGGGTGATAACTTATAATTTGAGCCGTTTGGGAGGTAGTATCGGGTCATGTTTCTTTTCCTCCCAGTTTTTCCATCACGTGTCTAGGGTCATAGCTTCATGAGTTACCGTATTCTACTTTAGCGTTAAATAACAAGTTATCATTTATTTTTAAGGAGTACTCGAATTTCGTCCGATACTAGTTTATCGCATATCGGCACACTCAAATTTTCTCTGGTTCTTCTCAAAAATTGTGTGGTTGTTGTAGCTGATCCCATGAACCATGTGTATGATTTACGGACATTTTTGTCCCAGGACCCCGAAGTCCCAAAAACCGTGTATTATACAATACACTTAACTTTGAGCCGTTTGGAGGTCGTGCCGGAATGTCGAGCCATGTTTCTTTTCCCCCCAGCTTTTCTAAAATACATGATTTTCGTCCTAGACTCGATTATCGCGTACCGGATCCCTCAAATGTCCTTTGTTGTTTCTCAAAAATTGTGTGGTTGCTTTATCTGACCCGATGAACCGTCCGTATAATGTATAGACATTTTTGTTCGGGGACCCTGAAATCCCGAAAACCATGTATTATATACTTAAATTTGAACTGTTTAGGAGGTCGTACCGGGTCATGTCTCTTTTCCTCCCAGTTTCTCCACCAGGTGTCTAATTCGGCTTCATGAGTTATCGTATTCGATTTTAGCCCTAAATAACAAGTTATCGTCTATTTTTAAGGAGTACACGATTTTCGTCTGAGACTAGTTTATCGCATAGCAGGACACTTAAATATCCTTTGTTTCTTCTCAAAATTTGTGTGGCTGTTTTAGCTAACCCGAGGAACCGTGTGTATGATTTACGGACGTTTTTGTTCCGGGACCCTCGAATCCCGAAATCGTGTATTATACACTTAAATTTGAGTTGTTTGGGAGGTTGTACTGGGTCATGTTTCATTTCCTCCGAGTTTTTCTACCACGTGTCAATGGTCGCTTCATGAGTTACCGTATTCAATTTTCAGCCCTAGATAAGAAGTATTCATCTAGTTTTATGGAGTACCTGATTTTCGTCTAAAACTCGTTTTTCGCGTAACAGGAACCTCAAATGTCTTCTGTTGGTTTTCAACATTTGTGTGACTTCTCTATCTGACCCAAGAAACCATCCGTATGATTTGCGGACATTTTTGTTCCGGGACCTCAAAATCAAGAAAAACGTGTATTATAACATTTAAATTTGATCCCGTTTGGAAGGTCGTATAAGGTCATGTTCATTTCCCCCCAATTTTTCTGTCACTAATTAAGAAGTATTCATCTATTTTTAATGAGTACATGATTTTCGTCCGATACTGGTTTATCGCGTACTAGCACCTTCAAATGTTTTCTGTTGCTTCTCAAAATTTGTATGAGTGTTTTATCTGATCCGAGAAACCATCCGTATGATTTACGGACATTTTTGTACTGAGACCCAGAAATCCCGAAAACCGTGTATTATACACTTCAATTTGAGCCGTTTGGGTGGTCGCATCGGTTTATGTTTCTTTTCCTCCCAAATTTTCTACCACGTGTCAAGGGTCACTTCATGAATTACCGATTTCAATTTTCAACCCTAATTAAGATAAATTCATCTATTTTTAAGGAATACATGATTTTCGTCCGAGATCCGATTATCGCGTACAGGCTCCCCCAAATATCCTTTGTTGTTTCTCAAACATTTTGTGACTGCTTTATCTAACCCGAGGAACCGTCCGTATAATTTCAGACGTTTTTGTTTGGGGACCCTGAAATCCCGAAAACCATGTATTATATACTCATGTTTGAGCTGTTTGAGACGTCGTAACAGGTCATGTCTCTTTTCCTCCTAGTTTTTCCACCACGTGTCTGATTCGGCTTCATGATTTATCGTATTCGATTTTATCCCTAAATAACAAGTTATCGTCTATATTTAAGGATTACCCGATTTTCGTGCGAAACTAGTTTATCGCATACCAGGACACTCAATTGTCCTCTGTTTCTTCTCAAAAATTGTGTGGCTGCTTTAGCTAACTCGAGGAACCATGTGTGTGATTTACGGACGTTTTTATTCCGGGACCCTAGAATCCCGAAAACGTGTATTATACACATAACTTTGAGCTGTTTGGGAGGTCGTACCGGGTCATGTTTCATTTCCTCCTATATTTTATATCACATGTCAGGGTTGATTCATGAGTTATCGTATTCAATTTTCAACCCTAATTAAGATGTATTCATCTATTTTTAAGGAATACATGATTTTCGTCCAAGACCTGATTATCGCGTACCGGCTCCCTCAAATGTCCTTTGTTGTTTCTCAACAATTATGTGGCTGTTTTATCTAGCTAACACGAGGAACCGTCCGTATAATTTACAGACATTTTTGTTCGGGGACCCTGAAATCCCGAAAACCTTGTATTATATACTTAAATTTGAGCTGTTTGGGAAGTCGGACCGGGTCATGTCTCTTTTCCTCCAAGTTTTTCAACCACGTGTCTGATTCGGATTTATGAGTTATCGTATTCGATTTCAGCCTTAAATAACAAGTTATCGTCTATTTATGTATGATTTACGGACGTTTTTGTTCCGGGACCCTGGAATCCCAAAAACGTGTATTATACACTTAAATTTGAGTTGTTTGAGAGGTCGTACTGGGTCATGTTTCATTTTATCCTAGTTTTTCTACCACGTGTCAGGTGTCGCTTCATGAGTTACCGTATTCAATTTTCAGCCCTAAATAAGAAGTATTCATCTAGTTTTATGGAGAACCTGTTTTTCGTCTAAAATTCGTTTTTCGCGTACAGGGACCCTCAAATGTCTTTTGTTGTTTTTAAAAATTTGTGTGACTTCTTTATCTGACCAAGAAACCATTCATATGATTTGCGGATATTTTTGTTCTGGGACACCGAAAACACGAAAACCATGTATTATAACATTTAAATTTAATCCCGTTTGGGAGGTCGTATCAGCTCATGTTCTTTTCCTCCCAGTTTTCAACCACGTGATAGGTGTCGCTTCATGAGTTACCGTATTCGATTTTGAACACTAATTAAGAAGTATTCATTTATTTTTATGGAGTACATGATTTTCGTTCGATTCTGTTTTATCGCATAGGTGAAAGTGGCGTCAATAGAGGACAAAATGGTGGAAAATCGACTAAGATGGTTCTGCCATGTGAGAAAGAGACCTATAGACACACCAGTTAGAAAGATGGAGACTAGGGGAACAGAAAAGGTTTCTAGGGTTAGAGGTAGACCAAAACAGACATGGCTGAGAGTTATAGAGCACGATATTAAATTTCTCGGGCTTGATGAGGGGATGGTGTCGGAGCGGGCACAATGGAGGGAAATGATACATGCGGATTTTTATTTTTTGAAATATTTAATGTTTTTATTTATTTATTTATTTGAAAAAAACTTATTTGCTTTTTTCGGATTTAGTACAAGTTTTTACCAACATTTTTTTATTTCACTTTTAAAGTATTTCGGACCTTTAAGTTTTACTTCGTTTTTCAAAATCGTTTTAATCTTTATTCTCGATTTAAATTTTAAGTTTTATAAAGGAAAACCAGACTTAAATTTTAAAACCTATAAAGCTACGTTGACTTTTGTTTTATGTTTCACTCCCTTTTTGTTTTTGTTTTTCACTTGTCCTTTTCCATATTTTCGCATTTTGAGGTATACGTTCACCCTTGGACGGTTCTGAAAGATGATTAATGTCAACCGACCCCTAACCAATTAGGGATTATGGATCTTGTGTTGTTGTTGTTGTTGTTGTTGTTGTTGTTGTTGTACAGTTTTATCGCGTACCAGCTCCCTCAAATGTTTTCTCTTGCTTCTCAAAATTTGTATGAGTGCTTTATCTGATCCGAGAAACCATCAGTATGATTTACGAACATTTTTGTACTGGGACCCCGAAAACCGTGTATTATACACTTCAATTTGAGCCGTTTGGGAGATCGTATTGGCTCATGTTTATTTTCCTCCCAATTTTTATACGATTCATGGGTTATCGTATTCAATTTTCAACCATAGTTAAGATGTATTGATCTATTTTTAAGGAATACATGATTTTCGTCCGAGACTTGATTATCACATACTGGCTCACTCAAATGTCCTTTGTTACTTCTCAAAAATTGTGTGGCTGCTTTATCTTACCCCAGGAACCGTCCGTATAATTTACAGACATTTTTGTTCGGTAACCCAAAAATCCTGAACACCATGTATTATATACTTAAATTTGAGCTGTTTGAGAGGTCGTACCGGGCATGTCTCTTTTAATCTCAGTTTATCCACCACGTGTCTGAGGTGGCTCCATGAGTTATCGTATTCGATTTCAGCCTTAAATAACAAGTTATCGTCTATTTTTCAGGAGTACCGATTTTCATTCGAAACTAGTTTATCGCATACCAGGACACTCAAATGTCCTCTATTTCTTCTCAAAAATTGTGTGGCTGCTTTAGCTGAGTCGAGAAACCGTGTGTGTGATTTACGAACACTTTTGTTCCGGGACCCTCGAATCCCGAAAACGTGTATTATAGACTTAAATTTGAGCTGCTAGGGAGGTCAAACCGGGTCATGTTTCATTTCCTCCTAGTCTTTCTACCACGTGTCGGGGGTCGCTTCAAGAGTTACCGTATTCGATTTTCAGACCTAAATAAAAAGTATTAATGTAGTTTTATGGATTACCTGATTTTCATCTATAACTCGTTTTTCGCGTACCATGACCCTCAAATCTCTTCTGTTGTTTTTTAAAATTTGTTTGACTTCTCTATCTGACCTAAAAAACCTCTGTATGATTTGCGGACATTTTTGTTCCGGGACCCCGAAATCACGAAAACCGTGTATTATAACATTTAAATTTGTTCCCGTTTGGAAGGTCTTATCAGGTCATGTTCTTTTCCTCCCAGTTTTTCTGCCACGAGATAAGTGTCGTTTAATGAGTCACAGTATTCGATTTTGAACACTAATTAAGAAGTATTCATCTATTTTTATGGATTACATGATTTTCGTCCGATACTGGTTTATCGCATACCAGTACCCTCAAATGTTTTATGTTGTTTCTCAAAATTTGTATGAGTGTTTTATCTGATCTGAGAAACTATCCGTATGATTTACAGATATTTTTGTACCGGGACCTCGAAATCTCGAAAACTGTGTATTATACACTTCAATTTTAGCCGTTTGGGAGGTCGTAACGGGACATGTTTCTTTTCCTCCCTATTTTTCTACCACGGGTCACGGGTCGTTTCATGAGTTACTGCATTTAATTTTTAACCCTAATTAAGATATATTCATCTATTTTCAAGGAATACATGATTTTCGTCCGACACCAGAATATCGCGTACCGACTCCCACAAATGTCCTTTGTTGTTTCTCAAAAATTGTGTGGCTGCTTTATATAACATGAGGAAACCGTCCGTATAATTTACAAACATTTTTGTTCGGGGACCCTTAAATACCGAAAACCATGTATTATATACTTATATTTTAGCTGTTTGGGAGGTCGTACCGGGTCATGTCTCTTTTCCTAGTAGTTTTTCCACCAAGTGTCTGATTCGGCTTCATGTGTTATCGTATTCAATTTCATCCCTGAATAACAAGTTATGGTCTATTTTTAAGGATTACCCGATTTTCGTGCGAGACTAGTTTATCGCATACCAGGTCAGTCAAATGTCCTCTGTTTCTTCTCAAAAATTGTGTGGCTGCTTTAGCTGACCCGAGGAACCGTGTATGTGATTTACGGACGTTTTTATTCCGGGACCGTGTAATCCCGAAAACATGTATTATATTAAATTTGAGCTTTTTGGAAGGTCGTACCGAATCATGTTTCATTTCCTCCTAGTTTTATAGCACGTGTTAGGGGTCGATTCATGAGTTATTGTATTCAATTTTCAACCCTAATTAAGATGCATTCATTTATTTTTAAGGAATACATGAATTTCGTCTGAGACCTGATTATCGCGTACCGGCTCCGTCAAATGTCTTTTGTTGTTTATCAAAAATTGTGTGGCTGCTTTATCTAACATGAGGAACCATACGAATAATTTACAGACATTTTTGTTCGGGGAACCTGAAATCCCAAAAACCATGTATTTTATACTTAAATTTGAGCTATTCCGGAAGTCGTACCTGGTCATCTCTTTTCCTCGAAGTTTCTCAACCACGTGTGTGATTCAGATTCATGAGTTATCGTATTCGATTTCAGCCATAAATAACAAGTTATCGTTTATTTTTTAGAAGTACCCGATTTTCGTCCGAGACTAGTTTATCGCATACTAGGACACTCAAATGTCCTCTGTTTCTTCTCAAAAATTGTGTGGCTGCTTTAGCTTACCCGAGGAACCATGTGTGTGATTTACGGACGTTTTTGTTCCGGGACACTAGAATCCCGAAAACGTGTATTATACACTTAAATTTCAGCTGTTTGGGAGGTCGTACGGGGTCATATTTTATTTCTTCCTAGTTTTTCTACCACGTGTCAGGAGTCGCTTCATTAGTTACTGTATTCGATTTCCAGCCCTAAATAAGAAGTATTCATCTAGTTTTATGGAGTGCCTAATTTTCGTACCGGGACCCAGAAATCCCAAAAACCGTGTATTATACACTTCAATTTGAGCCGTTTGGGAGGTCGTATCGGATCATTTTTCTTTGCCTACCAATTTTTCTACCATGTGTCACGGGCCGCTTAATGAGTTATCGTATTCAATTTTCAACCCTAATTAAGATGTATTTATCTATTTTTAAAGAATACATGAATTTCGTCCGAGACCTGATTATCGTGTACCGGCTTCCAAAAATGTCTTTTGTTGTTTTTCAAAAATTGTGTGGTTGCTTTATCTAACATGAGGAACCGTCCGAATAATTTACAGACATTTTCGTTCGGGGCCCTGAAATCCCAAAAACCATGTATTATATACTTAAATTTGAGTGAGCTGTTTGGGAAGTCGTACCGGGTCATGTCTCTTTTCCTGGAAGTTTTTCAACCACGTGTGTGATTCGGATTCATGTGTTATCGTATTCGATTTCAGCCCTAAATAACAAATTATCGTCTATTTTTAAGGAGTACCCGATTTTCGTACGAGACTAGTTTATCGCATACCAGGACACTCAAATGTCCTCTGTTTTTTCTCAAAAATTGCGTGGTTGCTTTAGCTGACCCGATGAACCGTGTGTCTGATTTACGGACGTTTTTGTTCCGGGACACTTGAATCCCGAAAACGTGTATTAAACACTTAAATTTCAGCTGTTTGGGAGGTCGTACCGGCTCATATTTCATTTCCTCATAGTTTTTCTAACACGTGTCAAGGGTCGATTCATGAGTTACCGTATTCGATTTTCAGCCCTAAATAAAAAGTATTCTCTAGTTTTATGGAATACCTTATTTTCGTCTAAAGTTCGTTTTTCGCGTACAGGGACGCTCAAATATCTTTTGTTGTTTTTCAAAATTTGTGTGACTTCACTATCTGAGACAAGAAACCATCCATATGATTTACGGACATTTTTGTTCCGAGACCTCGAAAACACGAAAACCGTGTATTATAACATTTAAATTTAATCCCGTTTGGGAGGTCGTATCAGCTCATGTTGTTTTCCTCCCAGTTTTTTCAGCCACGTGATAAGCGTCGCTTCATTAGTTACCGTATTCGATTTTGAACACTAATTAAGAAGTATTCATCTAATTTTAAGGATTACATGATTTTCGTCCAATACTGGTTTATCGCGTAGCAGCCCCTCAAATGTTTTCTGTTGCTTCTCAAAATTTGTATGATTGTTTTATCAGATCTCAGAAACCATCCGTATGATTTATGGACATTTTTGTACCGGGACCCCGAAATCCCAAAAACCGTGTATTATACACTTCAATTTGAGCCGTTTGGGAGGTCGTATCGGATCATGTTTCTTTTCCTCCCAATTTTTCTACCACGTGTCACGAGTCACTTAATGAGTTACTTTATTCAATTTTCAACCCTAATTAAGATGTATTTATTTATTTTTAAGGAATACATGATTTCCGTCCGAGACCTGATTATCGCATACCGACTTCTTCAAATGCCCTTTGTTGTTTCTAAAACATTGTGTGGCTAGTTTACCTAACCTGAGGAAACCGTCTGTATAATTTACAGAGATTTTTGTTCAGGGACCCTGACATCCCGAAAACCATGTATTTATATAATTAAATTTGAGCTGTTTGGGTCTTTGGGAGGTCGTACCGCGTTATGTCTCTTTTCCTCCCAATTTTTCCACCACGTGTCTGATTCAGCTTCATTACTTATTGTATTCGATTTCATCCCTAAATAACAAGTTATTGTCTATTTTTAAGACCCAATTTTCTTGCGAGACTAGTTTATCGCATAACAGGAACCGTGTGTGTGATTTACGGACGTTTTTATTTTGGGACCCTGAAATTCCGAAAACGTGAATTATACACTTAAATTTGAGCTGTTTGGGAGGTCGTACCGGGTCATGTTTCATTTCCTCCTAGTTTTTTATACAATGGGTCGATTCATGAGTTATCGTATTCAATTTTCAACCCTAATTAAGATGCATTCATCTATTTTTAAGTAATACATGATTTTCGTCCGAGACCTGATTATCGCGTACTGGCTCCCTCAAATGTCCTTTCTTATTTCTCAAAGATAGTGTGGCCGATTTATCTAACATGAGGAACCGTCCATGTAATTTGCAGACATTTTTGTTCGGGGACCCTGAAATCCCAAAAACCATGTATTATTATACTTAAATTTGAGCTGTTTGGGAAGTCGTACCGGGTCATGTCCCTTTTCCTCGATGTTTTTCAACCACGTGTGTGATTCAGATTCATGAGTTATCGTATTCGGTTTCAGCCCTAAATAACAAGTTATCGTCTATTTTTAAGGCGTACCTGATTATCGTCCGAGACTAGTTTATCGCATATCAAGACACTCAAATGTCCTTTGTTTCTTCTCAAATATTGGGTGGCTGCTTTAGCTGACCTGAGGAACTGTGTGTATGATTTACGGACGTTTTTGTTCCGGGACACTGGAATTCTGTAAACGTGTATTTATTCACTTAAATTTGAGCTGCTTGGGAGGTCGTACCGGGTCATGTTTAATTTCCTCCTAGTTTTTCTACCATGTGTTAGGAGTCGCTTCATGATTACCGTATTCGATTTTCAGCCCTAAATAAGAAATATTCATCTAGTTTTATGGAGTAATTGATTTTCGTATAAAATTCGTTTTTCGCGCACTGGGACCTTTAAATGTCTTTTGTTGTTTTTAAAAATTTGTGTGACTTCTCCATATGACCCAAGAAACCATTCATATGATTTGCGGACATTTTTGTTTCGGGACCCCGAAAACACGAAAACCGTGTATTATAACATTTAAATTTAATCCCGTTTGGGAGGTCGTATCAGCTCTTGTTCTTTTCCTCCCAGTTTTTTTAAGCCATGTGATAGGTGTCGCTTCATGAGTTACTGTATTCGATTTTGTACACTAATTATGAAGTATTAATCTATTTTTATGGAGTACTTGATTTTTCGATACTGTTTTATCGCGTACCAGCACCCTCAAATGTTTTCTGTTGTTTCTCAAAATTTGTATGAGTGCTTTATCTGATCTGAGAAACCATCCGTATTATTTACGGACATTTTTGTACCGGGACCCCGAAATCCCGAAAACCGTTTATTATACACTTAATTTGAGTCGTTTGGGAGGTCGTATCGGGTCATATTTTCTGGCCTCCCAATTTTTCCACCACGTGTCAGGGGTCGATTTATGAGTTATCGTATTCAATTTTCAACCCTAATTAAGATGTATTCATCTATTTTTAAGGAATACATGATTTTCGTCCGAGACCTGGTTATCACGTATAATTTAAAGACATTTTTGTTCGGGAACCCAAAAATCTCGAAAACCATGTATTATATACTTAAATTTGAATTGTTTGGGAGGTCGTACCGGGTCATGTCTCTTTTTATCCCATTTTTTTCCACCACATGTCTGAGTTGGCTTCATGAGTTATCGTATTTGATTTAAGCGCTAAATAACAAGTTATCGTCTATTTTTAAGGAATACTCGCTTTTTCGTCCGAAACTATTTTATCGCATACCAAGACACTCAAATGTCCTCTATTTCTTCTCGAAAATTGTGTGGCTTCTTTAACTGACTTGAGGAACTATGTGAGTCATTTACGAATGTTTTGTTTCGGGACAATCGAATCCCGAAAGCGTGTATTATACACTTAAATTTGAGCTGTTTGGGAGGTCGTGCCGGGTCATGCTTCATTTCCTCCTAGTTTTTCTAACAAGTTTCAGGGATCGCTTCATGAGTTACCGTATTAGATTTTCAGACCTAAATAACTAAGAATTCATCTAGTTTTTTGGAATACATGATTTTCGTCTAAAACTCGTTTTTCGCGTAAGAGGACCCTTAAATGTCTTTTGTTGTTTTTCAAAACTTGTGTGACTTCTCTATTTGACCCAAGAAACATCCGTATGGTTTGCGAACATATTTGTTCGTGGACTCCGAAATCACGAAAATTGTTTATTATAACATTTAAATTTGTTCTCGTTTGGAAGGTCGTATCAGGTCATGTTATTTTCCTCCCAGTTTTTCTGCCACGAGATAGGTGTCGTTTCACGAGTTACCGTATTCGATTTTGAACACTAACTAAGAACTATTAATCTATTTTTAAGGAGTACATGATTTTCGTCCGATATTGATTTATTGCTTACTAGCACCCTCAAATGTTTACTGTTCTTTCTCAAAATTTGCATGAGTGCTTTATCTGATCCGAGAAACCATCCTTATGATTTACAGAGATTTTTGTACCGGGACCCCGAAATTCCGAAAATCGTGTATTATACACTTCAATTTCAGCCGTTTGGGAGGTCGTATCGGGTCATGTTTCTTTTCCTAACAATTTTTCTACCACGTGTCAAGGGTCGTTTAATGAGTTACCGTATTCAATTTTCAACCCTAATTGAGATGTATTCCTCTATTTTCAAGGATACATGATTTTCGTCCGAAACCCGAGTATCGCGTACCAGCTTCCTCAAATGTCCTTTGTTGTTTCTCAAAAACTTTGTTGCTGTTTTATCTGACCCAAGGAACCGTCCGTATAATTTACGGACATTTTTGTTCGGGGACCCTGAAATTCCGAAAACCATGTATTATATATTTAAATTTGAACTGTTTAGGAGGTCGTACCGGGTCATGTCTCTTCTCGTTCCAATTTTTCCACTATGTGTTTGATTTGGGCTTCATGAGTTAACGTATTCGATTTAAGACCTAAATAACAACTTATAGTCTATTTTTAAGGAGTACCTGATTTTCGTCCGAAACTAGTTTACCACATACGAGAACACTCAAATATCCTTTGCTTCTTTTCAAAAATTGTGTGGCTGCTTTAGCTGACCAAAAGAATTGTGTGTATGATTTACGCACGTTTTTGTTCAGTGACACTGGAATTCCGAAACGTGTATTATACACTTAAATTTGAGCTGTTTGGGAGGTCGTATCGAGTCATGTTTCATTTCCTCCTATTTTTTATAACACGTGTCAGGGGTCGCATTATGAGTTACCGTATTTGATTTTGAGCCCTAAATAAGAAGTATTCATCTAGTTTTATGAAGTATCTGATATTCGTCTAAAACTCGTTTTTTGCGTACCGGGACCCTCAAATGTCTTCTGCTGTTTTTCAAAATTTGTGTGACTTCTCTATCTGACCCAAAAAACCATTAGTGTGATTTGCGAACATTTTTGTTCCGGGACCCCAAAATCACGAAAACCGTGTATTATAACATTTAAATTTGATTCCGTTTGGGAGGTCGTATCTGGTTATGTTCTTTTCCTCCCAGTTTTTCTGCCACGAGATAGATGTCGCTTCATGAGTTACCGTATTCGATATTGAACACTAATTAAAAAGTATTCATCTATTTTTAAGGAGTACATGATTTTCGTCCGATACTGGTTTATCGCGTACCAGCACGCTCAAATGTTTTATGTTGTTTCTCAAAATTTGTCTGAATGCTTTATCTGATCCGAGAAACCATCTGTATGATTTACAGACATTTTTGTACCGAGACCCCAAAATCCCGAAAACCGTGTATTATATACTTCAATTTGAGCCGTTTGGGAGGTCGTATCGTGTCATGTTTCTCTTCCTCCCAATTTTTTTGCCACATGTCAGGGGTCCATTCTTGAGTTACCATATTCAATTTTCAACCCTAATTAAAATGTATTCGTCTATTTTTAAGGAATACATGATTTTCGTCCGAGACCTAGTTATCGCGTACCGGCTCCCTCAAATGTCCTTTGTTGTTTCTTAAAAACTGTGTGACTGCTTTATCTGACCTGAGGAACTGTCCGTATAATTTACAGACATTTTTGTTCGGGGACTCTCAAATCCCGAAAACCATGTAATATATATTTAAAATTGAGTTGTTTGGGATGTCGTATAAAGTCATGTCTCTTTTTCTCTCAGTTTTTCCACCACGTGTTTGAGGTGGTGGCTTCATGAGTTATCGTATTCGATTTCAGCCTTAAATAACAAGTTGTTATCTATTTTTAAGGAGTACCCGATTTTCATCTCAGTCTAGTTTATTACATACGAGGACACTCAAATGTTATTTGTTTCTTCTCAAAAATTGTGTGGCTGCTTTAGTTGACCCGAGGAATCGTGTGTATGGTTTACGAACGTTTTTGTTCTGAGACCCTGGAATCCCGAAAACGTGTATTATACACTTAAATTTGAGCTGTTTGGGAGGTCATACCGGGTCATGTTTTATATCCTCCTAGTTGTTCTACCACGTGTCAGGGGTCGCTTTATGAGTTATCGTATTCGATTTTCAGCCCTAAATAAGAAGTATTCATGTAGTTTATGGAGTACCCGATTTTCGTCTAAAACTCGTTTTTCGCGTACCGGGACCCTCAAATGTCTTCTGTTGTTTCTCAAAATTTGTATGACTTCTTTATCTGACCCAAGAAACCATCCGTATGATTTGCGGGCATTTTTGTTCCGGAACCACGAAATCACGAAAACTGTGTATTATAACATTTAAATTTGATCCCGTTTGGGAGGTCATATTAGGTCATGTTCTTTTCCTCCCAATTTTTATGCCACGTGATAGGTGTCGCTTCATGAGTTATCGAATTCGATTTTCAACACTAATTAAGAAGTATTCATCTATTTTTAAGGAGTACATGATTTTCGTCTGATACCGGTTTATCGCGTACGAGCACCCTTAAATGTTTTCTGTTGTTTCTCAAAATTTGTATAAGTGCTTTATCTGATCCGAGAAACCATCCGTATGATTTACGGACAGTTTTGTACCGGGACCCCAAAATTCTGAAAACCGTGTATTATATACTTCAATTTGAGCTGTTTGTGAGGTCGTATCGGGTCATGTTTATTTTCCTGCCAATTTTTCTACCATGTGTCATGGGTCGCTTCATGAGTTACTGTATTCAATTTTCAATCTTAATTAAGATGTATTCATCTATTTTTAAGTAATACATGGTTTTCGCCCAAGGCCTGATTATCGCGTAACGGCTCCCTCAAATGTCCTTTGTTGTTTCTCAAAAATTGTGTGGCTGCTTTATCTGACCCGAGGAACCGTCCATATAATTTACAAGCATTTTTGTTCAGGGACCCTGAAATCCCGAAAACCATGTATTATATACTTAAATTTGAGCTGTTTGGGAGGTTGTACCGGGTCATGTCTTTTCTCCTCCATGTTTTTCCACCACGTGTCTGAGGTGGCTTCATGAGTTATAGTACTTCCTCCATTCCATTGATTTCTATACATTTACTTTTTGGGCACTATTCATAAGTACAATGGATTTTCAATACAACTTCTAATATATAGCATAAAAGATAGTCATGTGAGATCTTATTTAAATTGTCTTGTCGAATACATTGTGAATATCAAATTTTTATAATTTTTATCAATATATAACTAAAGATATGAACAAAAGAAAATGGGTATTGATAGAAGTGCATACAGTAAATGTATAGAATGCAATGGAATAGAGGAAGTATTCGATTTCAGCCTTAAATAGCAAGTTAGCGTCTATTTTTAAGGAGAAGCCGATTTTCGTCCGAGACTAGTTTATCGCATACAAGGACACTCAAATGTCCTCTGTTTCTTCTGAAAATTTGGGTGGCTACTTTAGCTGACCCGAGGAATTGTGTGTATCATTTTCGAATGTTTTTGTTCTGGGACTCTCGAATTCCGAAAACGTGTATACTGTATACTTAAATTTGAGCTGTTTGGGAGGTCGTATCGGGTCATGTTTCATTTCCTCCTAGTTTTCCTACCACGTGTTAGGGATTACTTCATGAGTTACCGTATACAATTTGCATCCCTAAATAAGAAGTATTCATCTATTTTTAAGTTTACATGGCAAAACGAACCCAACGCGATTGACCCGACCCAAAAAGGTTGATCTGAGACCTGAAATTTAGCCGAACAACATCACCCAAATGTGAATTGAAACCCGATTTGACCTGACCCGAACTTTCTTGAACCGACCTGAAAATGACCCGATTTGAAACTCCCTAATATGAAAATGACCCGACAAAAGATAACTCTAATTGAATCGAAAAAAGACTTGAAATGACTTTTCTCACTTATTCATTGACACGAAAATGAATCGATTCGAAATAACTCGTTCCATTTGACCCGAAACAAACACGACTAACAAACCCAAAATAGACCCGAAATCCCAAATAACCCGACCTGACTCGAATTAACTCGAAATCTATGAGAGACCCGAACTGACCCGACCCAAATCTGACTCAATTGCCCCGTTTGCCAGGTCAAGTAGCACTATGGGCTTAAAAGCTCGATTTAACCTGCAAGCCCAATATGCCCGTCCCGTAATTGGCTCTAAAATTATGAATTCTTCGTATTATAGATGAAAATTTTTGTGTATAGGGTAGAAAAATCTATTATTCGTAGTGGTTTAGTTTGAACTAGTGTAGATCTCGTGCCAAAGCATGGTATTTTTTAGATTTTTTTCTATATAGGGACGTCCTCGAGTACTTTTAATTGAATGTCAAAATCTCCTAAATATAATTATAGTAAGATGTTTAAAAAAAAAGTTTACTACAATCAGAAGATACTTTTAAGTTAAGTTATTTTTGTCTTAACTTATTTTGATTATTATAATAAAAACGATACTATATCATCACATGCAATTAATTTATGATATTAATAATATAACAAGCTTTTTCACCCATGAAAATCACGGGTGCCTTTGAAATTAATTGTTTAAGTTTACACATGAATGTAACTTCATTAGTATGACACATGTTGACATTTTGTTGCTAACAACTATAATACAAAATTATCCGTGTTAATTGAATAGACGGTAGGTCTGTTGCTAATTTTTATCATTTATCAGGATTCTTTACTTTTAAGATGTTTCTCTTATATTTTCATTATTTTCATCATTAGCCGTGTCAATTTCACACGAGCGCCACTTTTTTTAGGCCGTAGTCTTTTATTTTTATTTTTGCATTAAATTATTTTTTTATTGCAATATATTTTTTTTTGTTTTATAGAATAACATGACTTTAGAAGAGTATACTTGATGCTCTCTATGTTTTCCTTATATTATGATATTTTAATTTACTACGCTATATAATATTTGAAGTACGTTATATTAAAAAAATATAGGTTATTTTATTTTTCAAGCTCTTTTATATGTAATCAGTTCATTGAAATTAAGGGGTACAATTATACAACATAATATTGCACAATGAAATTAATATGCCGTTGCAACAATAAAATATAAAAGCTTATTTATTTAGTCAATTATATGCTTGTGACATTTTACAGGGGTCCTAAGCTAGTAAGAGATGATAACATTTACAAACGTAGTAAAAGTTGTAGTGATATAATGTGATTTTTTTTTGCGAGATAATTTATTTTATAATAAAATCCTAAAATTAAAATTTAGAATTTACTTTGATGAAGTTAAAAAGATAAATCAATTTTAGTATTTGTGGTGTTCTGGTTTTTATTTAATGTTACAAATTATTTAAACATTTCCTTTTTTTCCCCCCTAAAATAAGAGTTTAATGGTGTTATGTAGTGCTTTGTTTTTTTTTTAATTGTTTTTTTTTTCTAATAAATGACTTGGTGATGTGGAAGTGGGTTGTGCAAATAATTGAAAATATTGATGTGGCATTAGGATAGATGGTTAGTTTGTCTTTTTATTATTATTATATATAGATTAAGTTATATGTAAAATGTACTCCGTTATTAATAGTTGAACCAATTTTATAACGAAAACAGGTAAAATAAGCTAAGGGTGCCTTACCATGGCTATAAATTTTTTTTTTTTTTTAAAATTATAAAAACTAATGTTGGCATCTAAGGTTAAAAAATGAAATGCATCAATTTTCATTACTTTCCTTGTTAAAATGAAACAAATTAAAATATTTATAAATTATTTTGTTTGCTAACTAGTATAGATTCCGTACTACAGTACGGTATTTGTAGAGAAATGTGTTATAGAGAATTGTAATTAAAATGTTGTCATTAATCATTTTATATTTAATAAATCTATTAAGACATTACACGGTATTTTTTAAATTTGATTTATAAAGGGGCATTCTCAATAAAATTATTTGCATAAATTAACTCTACTTTATTTATTTTAGGCGATTAGACGTTATAATTTTGAACGTGTTTTCATAACAATCGCAACTATTTTGTCATATATTGTAATCATTTTAATTAGTACTCAATTTAGTTTACGTACCTATTTTATTTATATTTGTACAATTTTTCCATCACTTTTTAAGTGATCTCCCAATACATTTATTGAAAGACCTTATTTTAATAGAAAAAAATGATTTACACAGAAAGTACACACAATAAAAGGGCGGAAAGTACTTAAACTTATTACTTACAAACAAAAATTTCAACAATTTACATATTTATATTTCTTGCTTTTATGATAATAAGAAAATTGAAAAATTAAAAAATGGAATCTTAGTATCATATTCTATCCACTTGCCATTAATAAAAATAAGTAGTCTTAATATCTTATGACTGTTAAGTTTTTTTTATTGTTGTTTTAGACAATTAAATTTGGTAGAGTATATTTAGATAATAAAAAAAGATATCAGCGGAACCAATTAATAATAGTGGGGTCCAATTTTATTAGTCAACACATACTTGAGCGGCAATTTCATGAGTTAATACACACTTGAGCGGGATAAGTTAGGCGGAAAATTTAGAGTTGTATTAATCTTTTAGTATATAGACTAGTATAGATCCCGCGCCACTACGCGGTATATGTAGAAGTTTTATTTTTTAGGGTATTATTTAAATCGCCACTTTATTAATATTTAATATTTTACTTCATTTTATTTTGATATGAAAAAAAATTGAAATGGAAGAGTAATCTGAGAAAATTAAGTAAAGTTATGAAATGTGTATTTTTATGAACGTACTTTTTCTACCATAAAATTACGGATTTCATTTTATAATTTTCTCCAATTTTTTTAATGAATTTTTTTTGTTACGAACGTAATAGTAAGTATGTGTTAAGTTATTTTCTAAAGTGATCATTATTGCATTGTGAAAAATGTAGCAACACATAGTCTATAGTTTAATACTAATTTTATTTTATTATAATGAAAAAAATCATAATTTTAAATTTAATTAAAAAATTAGATTATAATTATAATTATAATATATTTTATGAAAAAGATAATAGTTTATTAAAATGAAGTTTTATTTGTTTCCTTAATAAATTGGATACATTTAGAAGGGAAAACTAAGAGAATTTTTATTCTCTTAGTAGTAAAGGAGATTTAATGATAAAATATATGATTATTAGAATCAAGTTGATGTTAATTAGCAATTTAGTTTGGAATTTAATATTTATGATCATTTATTAGTAAAAATAAATTTTTAAGGAAATAATTTTTTTTATACTTCCTCCATCCCAATCATTTCTATTCATTTGTTGAATATATGTGAGTTATATTTTAATCAAATGTATAGAATTAATTGGAATGGAGGAAGTATATGGTATGTAAATAAAAAGATGATTAAAGTGAGATCAATTATTATATTGAGAGTGGGGTCCATTTATTAGAAGATGAATATATAAGCGGGAAATTTGAGAGGGAAAATTTAGAGTTGTGTTATTCTTTTAGTATATAGGGGATGATCAGAGTATGGTGATTTTGGGGGGAAAACATTAACTAGACTTATTAGTTTACTAGTATAGTTCTCGTGCAAATGCACGGTATTTTAGATACAGATATTTGAGAATTTTACAATTAATCAAACTAATGCAATTTATCTCCATTTCGAAAAGGGTAGAAAATTTGCACGTATAAATCCAAGGAGATATTTTATTAGCCTTATTTATGTAAAAGTTAAACAATGATTGATGTTATAAAATTAATTAAGACATAAATATTGTTTAATTGTAAATATAAATGATCAACCTTAACTAATTAGAAAATAAATATTGTCTTAGTCCGAGTAATAATGCTTCAATTTGTTGATGACCCACTATTTGTTTTGGTCTTTTTAATTGATAATAATCATCATTTATTTTGAATTAGGTTTTCATGTTTTGGCGCCAAAATTAGTTGGGATTATCTTGAATAATTCAGAAGAAGGATGACGACAGTAGTTGAGGGAAAATGATAGCGATGATTGGTTGGAGATAGCAACATTTAACTCTGCTCATGTATCAATTAGATATCATTGTTGAAGCTTTTGTGGGGGTGAATTAGTTGCATAAGTGATTGTTTTGAATGGCTGAATAAGTAGATGCGAATTCTAGATCTGCCACTGATCAGTAGACATTCCAAAGTGATTGTGATGAGTAGGGTCTAAGGTGCATGCAGCAAATACACACCTACAGTAGACATCATTTGTCCAAGTGTTTATTATCAACTAAGTCACTAGTTGTTAATTCAAGCCAGCGGTTGGGAGGAAATTAATAAGTAATCCTAAGAGTCCTAGTTCAAGGAAATCCGGTTTATATTCTAGGTAATCGTAACGTTTTGCTAGAAGCCGCTTACGGACCGAATCTTAAATGAGTTTAAGGATTCATGTAGAATTAAACGGGGCCATTGGGTCACACACACAAGATGAATATGATGTTTCTTATTTATATGGAAATAAGGCTCTAATTAGATTAGGCACAACTGCGATTAAGATAAGAATTTGATTAGGAAACTGAGTTATTACTCCCTATATATAGAGATTTATGGGAGTCGGTTTTATCATGTATGCTCTCTGTGAGTTTTAATAAACCCTACCGCTTGTAATACAAATTGCATCTCTATACTAGCATACAAATCGCAATTCATTATTCAGATCATTTATTCCACTGCGAGGTAATTCGATTGCCCTATTTATTTATGTTTAATTCCGTTGCGAATTACCCTAACTCTAATTTGTTTTTAGAAAAGATTTGGATAAAGTAGTTAAAATGAAGGCAAAGGCATGGATATAGAGAATAAAGCTGAAATCTAGATATAAGATTTGATTTAGTTTGGTTGATCCAAAAGGCTAGGGAATTACAAAGAGTAGATAACATAGGCAAATCAGCAGGTTGATGAGTTGAGAGATGGTGACCTGCCAACCACTTAACTTCCTCCTCTTACCTATTCAACTCCTTATTAGTTACAAAGCGTCTTGCCAAGCTGAAGACGGATAGTGCCCCTCTCACAATAAAGCAAGTGGGAGGACAAGTGGATGGAAAATGGAGCATCCATGTTTGGTGCCACTTGCATATTGTGAGAGGGGCACTATCCGTCTTCAACTTGTGACGGATAATGCCCGTCTTCAATGAGAATTTGTGTATTAGTTATTACAATAACCTTTGCTTCTCTTTTTTGTTTAGTTTGCCACACTTACAACAACTCTCACTTATTCCCATTTTCCTTTTTTTTTTGCTTTTCTTTTAATTTCCTCCTCCTCCTACTTCTCTAATCATTACTTGCTTTAATTTAATTACTACATTCTTTATACATTTAATCATATGACTAATTAAGTATATTAATTAATTCATCTACTTTACTTGTACTTGTGTGTAGTGTCGTAGGTGCTCTACTGTTTTATGTTATTCATGAGATTTAATGCAACCTCATCTAATCATGTTTCTTCCATGAACCAACCTCTTCTAATTCAAACATTCACACTTCCATCATTTTTTCAACTTTTGTACAATATTACAATCTCAAAATGGTAACAACAATTCTTACATTCTGATACTACTCTCATCCTAGAGAATAAGAACAATGGAGAACAATGTCACTAATATCGACCCAGTTGTATCTAAAATGGAAGACTATGAGATGCTTGGGCAGATTGGTAAAGGGTCCTTTGGAACTGCATATCTTGTTATTCATAAATTCGAGAAAAAGAAAAGGTCACATCTTTCTTCTAATTTTTTTAAAACAATGTCACTGACTTTGTTGGAAGATAACATATCTAAAAACTCGTGAATGCTGTTTCATTTTGCAGGTATGTCTTGAAAAAAACCAGATTGGCTAAGCGTACTGAAAGAATGAAGCGAATTGCACATCAGGAGGTTACAATTTTGCATTTCTTACCTTCATTTCTTGTTACTTGTTACAACCGCCGCAAAAATAACGTCCCTGCTTGTCTGTACCTAAACTTACCCTGTTTATGGATGATTATATTATACTTAGCTCGATAATTGCATAGCCATCAGTTGACAAAAATTAAGTAGTCATGTCGCATTCTAATGAAAAACATGGTTTGATTGGTCCTCTGGTGGGATGAGGTCAAGTTCGAGTAGTTTTAATTTCAAGTGAAAGCTTACGACATTTGATTTTATCATAGGGCAATCTTACTCGACTTGTTGTGCCTACATGTTTTTCCCGGAAGGAATTAGGAAGCTTTCTGCTGATGCTCGAATGTTTGTGTTTAATCGTTGTTCATGCAGATGAGCATAATTGCAAAACTAAGCAATCCTTATGTGGTGGAGTATAAAGATGCATGGGTGGAGAAGGTAAGATGTCTTAGCAATTTCTATAATATGCAAAATGGTCATGTACCCGTGTAACTTGAAGGGTAATATGTCCATTGCAGAGAAGTTTTTAGGCTATAATTATACAACCGAATATTGGATATAAAGTAATGCCTGAACTATCGTTTCATCTGCCCACAGGATTGTTACGTATGCATAGTGACAAGCTACTGCGAAGGAGGCGACATGTAAGTTGGGATTTCATCATATACAGTAACATATACTCATATAGTGTACTCTTTCGTTCTCAGTTACAAACTAAAGCGGATGGTGAAAATAAATTAATGAAACGGTTCACAAACTAGGCAGAGCGATCAATTCTGTGTTACTGATGAAAATTAGAAATTGTGACGAATAATCTTTGATATTTCAGGGAACAGATGATCAAGAAGGCCAGAGGAACATATTTTCCAGAGGAGGTAAATTTTTACTCGGTATATCAGTAATGCTAAAAACTGTTGAAGTATCTCTTTAACTTTCTACCTCCCTTTTCGAGTTTCTTCTGTTAACTAATGTTTGCGAACCTCAATGTTTTGTGGAAACTATGCTTTGTCGTCGGCATTTAATGTTAAAAACCTTAACCAAGATTTCTGTGACATTTATTTGACAGAAAGTTTGCAAGTGGGTAACTCAGCTACTGTTAGCCTTGGATTATCTTCACTCAAACCGCGTTTTGCACAGAGATATCAAGGTTTTCCATCTTCTTAACTTATTTAATTACTATTTACAAAATTAGAACAGACGGAAATAAGGAAATTTTCAGCATGAACGTCAATCAACCACCCATTTTGTCATACTAACTAGATGCTTCTGTTACACTTCATTTTCAGTGCTCCAACATATTTCTCTCCAAGGACAATGATATCAGGCTAGGTGAGACTTACACATTATATACTTGCATATTTGAAGATTCTGCTTAAAGCAATAGTACAAGTAGTGTGTGTTACTTCAGAAACTTGTTCTCCTTTTTAGTCATTTTCTGACCAAACATGCTGATATTGTACAGGTGATTTTGGCCTTGCAAAACTTCTTGGCCAAGACGATCTAACAAATTCGGTAATACAATTATTGTGGAAGACCCTAATCAGCTTATATTTTCTCTTTATTAACTGATAACATTGACTGCTACTTAATATTATACAGATTGTCGGTAGTCCAAACTACATGTGCCCAGAAATCCTTTCCGAGTTACCATATGGCTACAAATCTGATATATGGTCCTTAGGTATGAAACACGAAAAGCTAGCTGAAAATGGATATATCCTATGTCAATCGACTCTTCATAATACTCTCTTGTACCTTGTTGTACACTTGACACTTGGACCCGCACATGTGTTGCATACTTATACATTTTCCGAGTTTAAGTAACATAGGATATATCTTTTTTTTTTTTTTTTAGGAAAAACATAGGATGTATCTTGACTGTTATAACTCGACTATAGATTTAATAATGTACACATTTCTAATGACTTTGGCTGTCTGCTCTATAGGTTGCTGTATGTTTGAAATAGCAGCGCATCAACCTGCATTCCGAGCACCGGTAAGTAGGATGACAATTATTCATATTTCACTTAACCAAGATCATCTACTCACTCCAGTCATTAAAACAGGATATGGCAGGCCTAGTGAACAAAATATACCGCTCCACAATTTCCCCTCTTCCAACTATCTATTCACCAGCACTGTAAGTCCAGATATCATTCAATCAAATTTCCAGATTCTGATTTTTTCCGTAAATTTCTGTATATACCGCCTTGTTTATCTTTACAAGTTGGATTACTGACTGTCAATGTGCAGGAAACGCTTGATCAAAACGATGCTAAGAAAGAACCCTGAACATCGACCAACAGTAAGTAAATGTTTTAAGTTGAACATAGAAACTTGATAGAATTTCTCAATTCGGATCATAAAGTAAGTTGGTATTTTAAGCTGATGCTAAAATAATTTGCATGTTTTTGCAATGCTGTAAGGCTGCAGAGCTGCTGAGAGATCCACACTTACAGCCCTACCTTGCTCAATGCCACACATCATCGCCTGTATTCCGGCCAGTAAAATCAGAAGCCAATAGCAACACTAAGCCCAATACTCCCTGCATCACAAGAAAGCCTAAGAACCTACCTAATGGCAAAAAAGTTGCAAAAACAAGACCCTTGTCTGATAACAAAATTACTCAAGTACCTCACAACACCACAAAGGCATCATCCTCTGATTCTCAAGAAACCAAGGTGGAGACCAAAAGGGTCGATCCAACTAGCTGTTCTGAACGAATTACCAAGGCTGAAGAGGGCTTAAGAGTCATTTCCACGTACATCCAACAAATGAAAGATGGTGATGTAGCCCAAGACTTGCTGAAAATGTTGAAATCTAATTACACGATTGATCAAGATAATGAGCCAGAAAAACTTGCTTTTGAATATGTCACCAAAATGTTGGAAAAGCTACTTCAAGGTGTTGACAAAAGCTCCAGGGATAAAGAAGCCACTATGAAGGGGATTGTTAAGGTTGAGACAAGTATACAACCTGATGAAAGAGCAGAAGCCCTCGAATCGCTACTGGAGCTATGTGCTCGTTTACTTAAGCAGGAAAAGTTTGATGAGCTTGCGGGGATACTAAGGCCATTTGGTGAAGAGACTGTTTCGTCTAGAGAGACCGCGATTTGGCTCACCAAAGGGTTGATGAATTTCTCTAAACAGGAGACATGAAGGTAGCATTAAGGAAGCGTTTCTTATATATGTTAAACCCGTAACTTCAAATTCTAAACATTTACTGCTTCAATCATTGTACAAATGAAACCAAGTGTTTTTTGGTGGTTAAATCGTTGATGAGCTTAAAAGCCAAAAGGCTACCAGGATCAGATCATGCCCTGCTCAATTCCACCAAAATCCGCCACACATGATTGTTAGAAAGCTTACAACGACATTATTAACCTAATATCGAACACAAATTACAAAAAAAAAAAAAAAAAAAAACTAGTTTTTGGATGATTTGGTTATAAAAATTTGCCTGATACTCCGTAAATTTTGTTGATTGAGTAGCTGTTTTAAAATAGTGTAACTATTTATCCTTTGTTTTAAACATTGTTGCCTATTTTGTTTTAAAAGGTAATTTGTTTCCATCATACTTGAAAGTTGAAACCCAAACAATAGTGGTAATTGAGCTATATTTCTAAATTCTAATCACCTAATAATCTAATAAATCATTATTCAATCAAATTCTTAGCTTAAAGGAGATGATATAGATTAAATCCTAAGCAACCTATTTAATTATATATTTACATGTATTATATCCGTAACTACGTACTTAACATTCCTGCAATCATGCATACATATGGTACACCAACAACCAGCCAAAACTCCAACCTCATACTAAAGAAATCAAATAATGGTTTGCAATAGTCACAATTGATTCCTGAATTTTAGGTGCAAATTACATCACCTTTCACTCCAAGAAAGGTGAGAATATACACATCTTCGATTCCTATAATTCTAGTTTATGTGTATAGTGGTATTCCTTACGTCTCAATCATTCGTTTACTTTGATGATTGGAACCGAGTACACTATTTATTCCTTTCCCTATTATTCATCTTATTATTCCTCCTTTTTCTTTTCTATAATTAAATGGTTTTGGGAGAAAAAAACAAAGAAAGAAAGAAAGAAAGAAAGAAAGACATGATGAGCGCATATTGATAGGTCAATTTGAATTACTAAAGAAAGTCACTTGCGTTAAATAGCAAAACTATAACTATTAGGAGTAAGAAAACGTGGTTATCATACAACATGCAATATCTTTCCATAAGAAGTATAACTACTTATAAATGATTGATAAGATAAACTTCTTAAATTATGGAAACTTATCTTCATCGTGTCATCACATAGTTACATACATACATTATATTATATACACAACACGTCATAATTAAAAAGGAAATATTACACTCCTCATATTAATATTTATACACACGTATTATTCCTTTATAGGCCACTTATCCACGTAAATAAATACTCTAATTTCAAAATCTAAACAACTTATTATTATGACATATTGACATACACGAATATACGACAGAGAATCCCGTCAACAAAAAGAAGGGCAAAATAGGAAATAGTAGGGTGGGGGGAGATAGCATTAGAAAAGAGTAAAAGAGGGGAGGATTT
This sequence comes from Silene noctiflora, assembly GCA_009801015.1. NCBI lineage: Eukaryota > Viridiplantae > Streptophyta > Magnoliopsida > Caryophyllales > Caryophyllaceae > Silene > Silene noctiflora. The sequence goes on along the minus strand of VHZZ01000388.1, from coordinate 128,381 downwards.
CGTTGGCGGAGAGAGAACGTCTCTAATATTTTGTGTGATTAATATACCCGAAAGAGGGTGAGAGAAATTGGGGAAAACTAATTAACACAAAATTTAATCAACCTCAATTATTTTTGCGAATTCAATCAATCAATCTCTCTCCCTCTTTCGTCTTTCATTAATCTCCTTTCTCTCTACCCAGATCGATCTCCTTGCTTTTCTCCAGGTTTTATTTTGTTTAGTTAATAATAATCTCAATTCTTCGTTTTCATACTTAACTTTGTTTTACTTTTTAATTTTATGGGTTGATTATGATAAACGAGGTTTAAATTCGCCTGTGGTTATGTTCAATTTGTGTAACATCGATTTAATTTTGGTGCTTACGTTTTTCATTTCCTAATTTTAATTATTTGTTTATGTAGTTTTGAACTTTTTTTTATTGATTTTCCTGTAGACTAGCTTAAACACGATTTGGGTTTTGTTGTTTGTGATGTGATTTGATGAATTGTTGACGAAAGGTGAAAACTTTGTGTTCATTCTTTGGTTTTTTTTGGTAAATAGTTGTCTTTCGTTTGCATTTCCTTCGTATTTTTGAAATTACTGTTTGTTTGTGAAAAAATTTGATAGCTTTTTATTCATTTGTTGCTTTGTTTTCCCTTTATTTTGGCATGCCAGTTGGGTGATTGATGTAAGCTAATTTGCTCTAATAGTGACCAAATATGTCGTCTTTGAAATCAGGGATACCTTTTGAGCCGTTTGTTGTGTGAATTAGTCGCGTAAGTGATGAAGAGATAATGTTTCATGGTTTTAAGATGTGCTAATGTTGACATGTGTATATATTTTTCATTGTTTTGACATAAAGAGCTCAAGACCTAGACGGCTTTTGTTCGCAAGTCTTTCTGATCAGTAGACACTATTGTGCATGCATGGTTTGAAATTGTAGAGCCAACCATGGCTGTGTATGATCGTGTAGTGCTGTTCTTCCACGCCTGTATTTCAACTTTCCTGGTGCTAAGTTGGGATCCATGGAATTGTACAAAGAGGTGTTTTAAGTTGCATGGTGTCAACAGCAAGGCAGCCTGCACATCAATAATATGGCTCTCTCAAATTTGCTTAATTACATTCAAAAGTTTGTAACTGCTTGCCTAAATCTATCTACATTTGTCTTCATGTATTGTGTTGCAAACTTGACATGTGTATAGTGGGGAAGGTCTGATGATGCGAGATGTGTTTGTTTGTTTGTACCAAGTAAACTTCAGATTTGTGGATGTAGGTTACTTGAGTTCTGAATAGAGCTTGTTTAGATATCTACTTGTTCTTTCTCGTTGTTACGGTGTTTTTCTTTCATGCAGAGCCCAAGAAATGGACCATGACGAGACTGGATGCCAAGCAGCCCCGGAGGGTCCAATCTTATGCGTCAATAACTGTGGCTTTTTCGGGAGTGTGGCTACCATGAACATGTGCTCCAAGTGCTACAAAGATGCCATTTTGAAGCAGGAGCAAGCTAAACTCGCTGCAACGTCTTTTGAAAACATCGTGAATGGATCATCAAGTGCCAGCGACAAGGAACCCGTTCTAATTGGCACTGTTGATGTACAAGTTAAACCTGTAGAACTGAAAGCCATTACTACACCAGAGTCAAGCCCATCGGGCTCGGAGGAGAGTGTGGATGTCAAGCCCAAACAAGGCCCAAGCCGGTGCACCTCCTGCAAGAAGAGGGTCGGTTTGACCGGGTTCAGTTGCCGGTGTGGTAACTTATTCTGTGCCACACATCGCTATTCGGACAAACATGAATGCCCCTTTGACTACCGCACGGCAGGGCAAGATGCTATAGCTAAGGCCAACCCTGTTATCAAGGCTGAGAAACTTGATAAAATCTGAGGGTTGCAAGTTTCGTGTACTCTCGTTTTCTCAACCAGACTTGTCTTATGTTGGCTGCATTATATCTGCAGGTGTCCTAAACAATTGATATGTTTGCTTAAGGAATGGCGTTTAGGGCATCTTTGCATCTTCAAGTCATTCTGTTTGTGATAGTTGTTGCCTCCATTATCTCTACCTATCTGTGCTGGTTTTATGGACATTCTCGTAAGTTGCTAGTTATGCATAAAAATGGCATTATAAATGTGAGAATGGTTTGTACTACATGGGAGATGTGGAAAATGTTGTCTAGTTGTACGAATAAACTATCGAGTGCTTTGCCTTGTCTACATGTTGAATTTTCCTCGGACCAAATTACAGTAGCCGTTGATCTAATAGGATGTGACCCCATAGTCTGATTAAAATGGATGAAATGTCTAACCACCAGGCTCTACAGTCTACCCAAGCCTTGTTTAAAACTGAAACAAATTACACCCTAATCAAATTCTTGTGTCTTGAGATGCACCCGTACTATCCCGATGGCGGTGGAAGTGTAGACCTGTTCACGCATAAAAATTATATGACATGGAGGTTAGTAGTAGTTTTATACTTGCTCTGTAGCAATCGAAAAATAAGAAGAAGATATAGGAATAGAGTAGCAAAGCAGTAAGATTGTAATGAAGAAGCATGAAAGTGGTGATGAGTTGGTGCATAAAAATAGAGAAGCAGTTGGCTCCACAGATGGGAAAGTAGGCTTGTTTACAAGTAGAAAATGTTGATGATGTTGGGGGTGATGGTCTTTTTGGATGTGAGTATCCATCAACATGACCCGTCCATGATCCATCAACATGACCCATCCATCTCTCTCACATTGGATCATGCTGTGGAATCATATAAAGCTGTTGACAGCAAATAATAATAATAATAATAATAATAATAATAATAATAAGCTCGCTCGCTCACTCCTCCTAAAACATACCATGTGGTTTCTTCAACTCTATACATGTTTGCAATTCCTTTCCCCATATCGTGTTTGCTTTCATTCATACATTAACCAGCACCAGTTTTCCCTGTGTTTTCGACAAACAAGACTATGATACAAATGGCGGGGTAAGAAAGGCCATGACCAAGAGAGACTATTTCCAAATAAATGATTCTAAATCAAAATTGCTTCAACAATTGCACCTAATGCTTCCTACTTGACAGCTAAATCACTAATTCCAACCATTCTTCCAACTTGATTCTATTCGGCTATGGAATATGGATGTACCCATTTTAGACTTGCTATGCTACGCCCCACTTGATACACCTCATTCCATATTTCATATTTCATAATTCACCCAAAAACTCACACCAAATTCCCATACATTTAACAAAGCGTCTCCCTTGTGACGGGTCGGTATTTGTGACGGGTAATGCCACTCACAAAACGAATAAAGCAAAAGTTGGGGGCACCCCTCCACTTGCTTTCCTCTCTCCTCTCATGGGTCTTTTGTCTCACAATTTAGTACCCGTCTTCTCAAAGTGACGGATACCTTCCGTCACAAATGAGAATTGCCCTACATTTAAGGGGTGCTTGCTTGAATCTATTCTAATATTTTGTTAAAACATTTCAAATGGGTTTAGATACCCGACAACTTCTACTTTATTCCACCCTCCTCCCTTTAACCCTATTTTTTTCACTAATTCTTATTTCAGACCGCAACTATCCGTCTTAACCTTAAGACGGATAGTTGCCTCTCACACGAATGCAAGTGGGGAGGCAAATGGATGGGAAATGGATATACCCACTTGCCTCCCACTTGCAAGTGTGTGAGAGGGCCACTATCCGTCTTAAGGTTAAGACGGATAGCGGCCGTCTTAAGCAAGACGGACTCTATTTTTTTAACTACTGCCTCAGTCTACCATAATAACATTGTCTAATTCTTCGTAATTAAAGGGCTTTAATAGTAATTTTACTATTATTTAATGAAAAGGTAGAAAAGTGAGGGGTTAATTAGAAGCTTTGAATGAGTCATAAGAATAATATATTGTATGATTAAACATTGAGTCAGTGGGTGATTTGACCATTTGATGACAAACATGTAAATAGGTAGTAGGGTATAAGGGTAACTTAGTCATTTTTTAGGCCAAATAAGGTAGGTTACCATTTGTGTGATCGGCCGTTTTAGGTATGTGTTACCATTTGTCTGGATCGAAGGAAGTAAAAGATAGTCATGTGAGATTTTGTTTAAATTGTCTTACCGAATACATTATGAATATTCAATTTTTATTATTATTTAAGTATAAAGATATGAACAAAAGTAAACGAGTGTTATACACGTGTATTAGAGGTGATCAAATGGCCCAAGCCCGTTGGCCCGGCTTGGCCCAACCATATTTTTTCACGGGCTTGGGCCATAAAATTAGGCCCAAAAAAGACCATGGCTCGGCCCATAAAAGAAATATTTGTGACAATATATCGAAATTGAAATATATACGTGAAATTACATACGGTATATAAATATTGAGATATTGAGATAAACATAACTATTTGGTGTAGTTGTAAATCTTCAAGTTGCAAAGTCAAAATATCTGCCAAGTTGTTAACGTCAAGTACTCAAGTCTCAAGTGGTGTTAAGTGTCAACTATCAAATCAACGCAAGCTCTATTTAAGGATGATACTAAAAGAATTGATGATTTCACACTTTTTCCCTTCAAAAAGCATATTCCTAAATAAGAAAGTTAATCATTGCATTCACTAAACAATAAGTAATAATCCTTTCGACTCACACAAATGATAACACTTGCTTTATCACACTAAACGTGAAAGTTACACATTATTAAAAATTATAAAAATTTGATATTTTTATAGCATTTATGACGATGAATGAAACACAATCTTACATAACTATATTTTGTCTTATAAATTAAGAATAATATTAAAAATTCTCTATAACCATAAATAGTATCAAAAAGTAAACGTTACCATTTGTATGGATAGGAGGTTCTAGAATTTATACCTTTGGGTGTGTGCAAATCCAAATGGGATTCGGCTCTACGCAGGTGGCATTGTATGTGTTTGTCATGATGTCGTCCAACAACAGAACCACTAATAAAAATTTTTGCCTATTAAAAATTGTCAGGTATGGGACGGCGATTATGGAGTGAGAAATGAGGAAAGAAAAAATAATTTAATTTAAAAAAAAAGTAGAGTATTGTTTATCGAGAAGTTTTCTGCCCATTTTCTCTCACATTTTTATATTATATTCTCATTTACTTATCAACCACTTGCATTGTTAAATCGTTTTAAAATACAATATGTACCGTTGTAAAGAAAGGGAAACAAATGGAGAGAAGAAAAAATGAAGAGGATCTAAATAGTTGACCGTCGAACTAAATAGTTAAAAATTTGTCGAAGTAAATTTGTCGTGCCAATGACAAATATCATGGTAATGGCGATCTACCTTTTCAATTACGGTAAAAAAAAAAATCACCCTATTAATAAGAAGAAATTTAATACTAATACTAATTTTAATTAAAATAACTCATAGATAGTTTAAAAAAAAAAATACTTCATATAAACTAATAATTTGAATAAAATGACATTATAAACGACTTATAAAAAGTTTCTTGAAAAGTTATATAACCGCTAGTTATGTGAAAAGATATCATGCCAGAGTGTTGTAAAACATTATCAATAGGAATATGTGTAACCTGTGAAAGCGAAAAAAGTACACAATTTTTTATTTCAGATGATTTTAAATTAAGACGAACTCACAACTAATTTAAATGTAATGTTAAAAAATAAAGAGGGAAGTCCTAACTTAAGACCGTCATAAGCAAGAATTACTCTAAGAAATAAGTCATAAGCAAGACTATCATGTTAATTAAGTGAATATTAATTAAAAAAGACGAATTTTGAATGATGGTGATGATAAAGTCAGGGCGAAGATTGTTAAAATCCTTAAAAATATATATTCAGAAAGGTGATCGTCATTAGTAAGTTATATAAAGTTTATTTAATTGTTAATAATTTATTCATCTAGTTTTAATAAGAATGGGGAAGCTCTCGCTTTAAAAGAAGACATTTTAACAGCTAAAAACTTGGGAATCTCAAAGTTAATTGTGTGATGTGATAATTTATTTATTATTTAACTCAATACGTATTACATAGTACTTGAGAAATTCCTTAAGAAATTTCTACTATTATTGAGGATGTAAAATTAAATCTTTATTTTTTTTGATGAAATGATAATTAAACATTATTTTCGTGAAGTTAACAAATTTGTTAACTTATGTGGTTTGAAAGTGCGTGACTTCAAGTTCCCTCACTCATTCAAAGGATGAGACATGTTTGTCTTACCTTAGGGAATCAATCTAATTTTTTTGTCTTATCAAAAAATAAAATAAAAAAAATCTAGTTTTAATTAGAAAGGTAAATGATTTATTGAGTTGTATTATACTTGATGGAAGACCAATAGTGTAAGATGAATAGGGTATTATTTGAAAATTGTTTATAGGGAATCCAATGAGCTTTTTGTGATATTTGCATGCAAAATTGACAAGGTTGTAAGTAAAATGTAAGCCGTAGAGAGATAAACGTAAGATGGATAGATCTAAAGAGAAAATGATGCGGTAAAATAGAGCGGATTAAATAGGTAACATACAAGGCAAGTGGTATCTTAATGGAGAAGGTACATTACATACTAGTTGTAAGTGGTAAGTTGTGAGAGAGGGAGGGGTCATGTGATTGTGAATGCCATATGAGCCATTTGGGCATATGTCCATTACTTGAACATGCATGAGATACAGTGATAGTACAAAACCAGCCAGCCAGCCAGCCAGCCAGCCAGCCATAAAATGTGGCCTTGCGCTGCTCTCTTTATTTTATAACACTAGCAAACCAAATCAAAATCAACCTCTCTCCTTCTACAACTACATTATTATTATTATTATTATTATTATTATTAATTATTATTTTCTTTTCCCTTCCTTTCCTTTCCCATTTGCCGACCTTTGATTATTTTAAAAACCCCCCCACCCCCTTCTCTTCCCTTCTCCTCTACTTTATACGCATTTTCCTCTTTCTCTCCTTTCCTTCCTTCATTCACTCTTACCATTCCTTCATTTCCTCCTCCCTCTTTTCCTAATTATTTAACTTTGTTCATTTTAATTAAGGAAAAATTATAAAAAAAAAAAAGTAAAAACGATGGCACAGAATAGAGAGAAAGACGAGACCCTGGAGCTCCAAGTTCCAGCTGAATCACCTCTTTCTCTCTCCACCCCCGCCGGTTGCGGTTCCATCGGACCTGAACCCACCCGTTTAGACAGGAAGGACGCCTGTCGTCCCAGATCCGACCACCATACGCCCGGTTCAGCCCCATCCCCAGACGAACGTAAAAGGACGGCGACCGATGAAGCCTCAAGACCTGACACCGCTAAAAGGGCGGTTAACCGATGCTCCGGATGTAGGAAACGGGTCGGACTCACGGGTTTCAGGTGCCGATGCGGAGATCTGTTTTGCTCCGAGCATAGGTACTCGGATCGCCATGAGTGCTCCTACGATTACAAGACCGCCGGTCGGGAAGCCATAGCTCGTGAGAATCCCGTCGTCCGAGCTCCTAAGATCTTAAAGGTTTAATAATAAATAAATAGATGTAAAAAAAAAAAAGGAGACCGGGTTTGGTGTTGGAGCGGGTTTAGGTAGGAGGTGGATGTTGTCGAATTATTATTGGTTAGGAAGGGATGAGGTGGGGTCAAGGGGGGGTATTATTGTCTTTCTAATTGCAATATTGTATTCTGCGACTTTTCAGATTATTATTATTATTTTCTCGTCTCTTAATTTGTTGTTTGTGTGTTTATCTACACAAAAAATAACATTTGTATGATTTGATTATTAGAATACAGTAGTTTTTATTTTAATTTAATTTAATTTTCCATAATGAATTTTGAAGCAACTAGTTTGAAAATGATTATGTTGTAATTTGTAGATTTTATTGAATTAGTAGTCCGTACAATCTAATAATCTAATTAAACTTGTTGGTGATTTTAAAAGTTAGCAATGTTCCAAAGTGGCTTTATTTAATGCTGTCAAGTTGAAGCATAGAGGAGTAGAATTGAGGCAAATTCAATCAATGGTGACGATAGACATGATATGCCTTCATCTCTATCCCCTCTTTTGTTTTCTTTTGTTTTGTTTTTATTAGAATTCAAAAATCAAAAAAGAAATAAAAAAGAAATAAGAATTCAAAGTTGATGGCTTAATAAGAAGGCGACTGAAAAGTTGAAAATGGCTTGATCTTGGTTTGTGGGGGGACCTTTGGGATCGTCCAAGAGCTAATGACGCAGCACACTCAACTTTACGCGTACCAAATTGTGTAATAATCTTCCAACTTGCCTTTATCCACTACAAATCACGCCTATCATTTACTCTACTCCATTTCTTTTTAATCCTATATCTCCACTTATATCTACTGTTTACGCCAATTGGGGTATGTTTTAAAATTCGATGAAAATGTTGCATTTTGAGAATTAATAATTATCACACGATTTAGATCAAGTCACTGTAAACAAATAACTTGCCATTTGATGAATTGCCTTGTGCAATTTGTTGTTTTGGTTGACCACAAGTGAAATGTATACTTATATACAAGTATTTCATCTGTCTCATTTATTTAACTTTCATTTCATCCCTTTAAAATGTTTACCTTGAATAATCATTTATGATAGTTGTTCAAAGCGACAATTAAAGGCCATTTTGATTGTTTGATCACGTTGTCATCATAATTAAAAATTATCAACAATTATCTGTGATGTGTGAACGCCGAGTAGAAGCCCCCTATAAATTTACGGAATGAGGTCCGTTACTTTGTGTGTTATAAAATTATCCCGCTCTCTTTCTTCCGTGTTTCACTATCCATAGATCCCTCAATTCACCGAAACCCTAAGTTAACTAAACGCGTTCATCGGAGATTCAATCAATCGTGTAAACCTCATTTCTACCTGTGGATTCAGAAGATATTACGTAGATTAGGAGGGATATGCCAGTTATGGGTGAATAGAGGTATTATCAAGTTAAGGAGAGGAGTCGGAGGGAAATGGATGATGATAAAACGGAGAGAAGATCGTGGTGGGAGTGATTCGGAGAGTTGTGATGAAGAAGAGAGGCGTCAGACGAGAGGGAGACAGTGAAGATAACAATACTAGCATTGACCAACAAGACTAGAATCAGTCAAGCTCTGAATCAGACTCCGACAGCAGTTCTGATGAGACCGACATTGATGAAGATAGACGTAGAAAAAGGAGGAAGAGAAAATAGACAACTGTGTAACCCATTTCCAGGGATGAAATTTCTCAACTTTCGTATCATATCTTTGAAAACATTTTCAACGGTGGTTTACAGGCAAGAGATTTGATGTCTTATTCTTGCTTCCTGGGATGATGGATGTGCCTAAAGTTGATTTCATTTCAGGTTCCCAGTCTTGTTTCAGGTTAGCTGTCTCGACTTGAACATGGAATGGGTTATTGATTTGTGCAGTTTATATATAGACTATCTTAATGAATGTTTGTTTCAAACGTCAATTTTGCAAATTTCAGACATAAAGGAAGATACGCAACACTTGATGATGATTTACAAGACTGAAAAAATCCTTGATCAGAGTTTTAGAGGTAGCTTTCAGTTGCAACAAAAGGAGGTACACCAATACTGTCATTATACAGAAAACACTCTTACTCAAGCTGTGCATACCAGATTCCCTCAATCTTGACATCTTTGGGAGTCTTTGCTCCCAAATCGGTGTCAGATGGCTGAAGGCTCTGGAATACTCCAATAATTTCGCCTGTTTCCGGGTTGCTCTTGGTGACACTCAATGTAATCTTACCTGTGGATGAAGCAGTATTCTTGACGTTCTCTTTTTGAAGCTCCTCTTCATCTCCTCTTCCTCCAGCGGGCAATGCTACAGCATTGTCATAACCAGTGGACCCACCTCTTCCCTTTGGGTCTAGGAAGGAGGAACCACGATATGACGGGACGAGGAATTCTCCACTGAAGCTTTCTGGTTTGCCTGATGCAACTAATTGCTTGACAGTGAACAAAAAGGGAACACGCTCGCCCCCTGGCAGCTGGACGGTGACAGCAGCATAGTCGATCCCGTCTTTCTCCTCGAACTTGACAGTACCATCAGACGAGACTTCAAAAGGTCCCTCCATTTCATCAAGGGTGTATGTGAGACGGGTCATGAGCTTCGTGTCTTGGAAATCTGGTGGCGAGTTCTTGCTCACACCCTCAGCTTTGACAGTGAACTTGGTTGGCTCAAGGCAGAATTTTTTGGCTTGGTATTTGCCGGGTTTGAAGGCGAAGGAATCCGATCCGCCTGCAAGGGTGGGGCACTGGTTTGCAGTTCCAGTTCCTTTAACTTCCATGTAAGTTTTGCTCTGAATCTCGTCGAAGGTTAGTCTCTTTGGAACTCCCTCTGCATTGGCTCCCTGTCATCAAATACACGTACATAGATTATACACACAAATTTAGTAGGCTGGAAAACATTGGTGCACTGTGCATTCTCATACAAATTTAGTAGTCTAGAAGGCATTGGGTCATCAATCATTGACTTTAGAATGCTTTATTTGTAATATTTCAGTAGTACCATGACGTCATTCCCTGCTAGTCTGCTACTATTTACTCCGTAACTTTAGAATTAGGGAGTGTATATGATACATGCACAGGCATAGCAAGTTGTAGACAGTTGAGGGAGTTTATGATAAATATCCCATAGGGCAATAGGTAATTACATATTTGTGTTCCAAGGCCATTTCAATGGGTTCTTCACAGTTCCCTAATTATGTACACTAGAAGTTGTATCCTGATGAACCCATGTGGATGTAACAGTAAGGGAGTAATACATCCTGAAGAAGCGTAAGCTATGTAAGGGAATGAAGAGAGTAGTAGTAGTAGTAGTAGTAGGCAACATACAGAAGCAATGAGGGCGGAAGTGGCGAGAGCGAAGCCAGCGAGTTTGGTGGCATCAAGGCAGCGTTGAGCCAAGTCCTTGACATGAGAGTGAAGCGAGAGAGAGACGCTCCCTGCAGCAGGTTGTTGAGTGGCAAAAGCCTTGGAAATGATAGTAGACCTGAGTGGAAGGGTGTTTCTAGAGGTAAGTTTAGAAGATTGTAAGAAAGTTGAAGATGCCTGAAGGGAGGCTGCCATCTTTCTGTGACCTGCCTGTGAGATGAAATTAGAGAGTCATAAGCCTGAAGGGAGGAGTATGTGTTGGATAAAGAGATAGGATATGAGATAGTATTGAGATATGAGAGGTGTTCTCTTATTGGTTTGTTTACCCACTATTTGTCCCTACTAAGAGCATCCACATTGAAGAGTATGTATTAATGTACTCTTCCTCTTATTTTCTCTCTTTCCACTATCTTTTTGACAACTCACGCTCTTTCTCATCCAACTCATTTTCCACTATCTACATCCTCCTCCTACTCCTCTTTTAATTTTTTTTCCACATCAAAGAGGATCCTCTCTACTTCCTCTTTCATATTTTAATTATTTTTTAATACTCCCTCTGTCCCGGTCATTTGTTGTCCTTTGGTTTTGACACAAAGACCAAGGAAAGAGGAGGGAGCCAATTATAACATGACAAGTGGAGTAAATTGAAGGTGAAAGATCAAATTACTCATCAAATGCAATCCTAAAATAGAAAGGACAACAAATGACTGAGACACCCCAAAATGGAAAAGGACAACAAATGACCGGGACGGAGGGAGTAAATGTTAATATAATAATTATATAAAGTAAAATCACATGCAATAATTTTATTGGGGAGTGGGCACAAGGGCCTAGGTTGTACTTCCTCTAAAAATAGAGAAAGTCTTCATCTTCCTCCTTCAAAGAGGATGATAAAATTAGTTCCACATTAAAGAGGATATCCTCTTAGAGGAAAAAAGATCTTAAGAGGATGCACCATCCTCTTTAATGTGGGTGCTCTAACTAGTAACTACTAGTCTCTCTTGCTTACACTGATCAAGATTCACTTGTACACCACATTATCCATCTTGCATTTAGTGTGTTATTTGCCCATATAAATACGCCAGATTTGCTACGTGACACATCCTCTTCAAAATGCTTGATTAGCAGTTCCATGATTAACATGTTTAAACCGATTAGTGATTTGATATGGGTTAGGTTTAGGATGAATTGGACGGACCCATGGCTAATTTTGGATATGCTTTTACTAAGGTTGAACCTAATACACCCAAACACAAAAGTTACCATGTTCGATCTTAGCCCCAAATAACAAGAATTAATCAATTGTTCACGACATTCCGATTTCGCCGAAGCCTGATTTATCGCAATCAAGAATCGTCAAATGACCTCTGTTGTTTCTCAAATTTTACGTGGCTACTTCATCTGACCCGATGAACCTCGTGTGAAATTACCGACGGTTTTGTTCCGAGACCCTGAAATCCCGAAAAACCGTGTATTATACACTTTAATTTGAGCCGATCGTGAGGTCGTACCTGATCACGTTTTTTATTCTCCCGAATTTTCTACCACACACCCGAGGTCGCTTCATAAGTTACCTTATTCGATTTGAGCCCCAAATAAAAACTATTAATCCATTGTTCACGACCATCCGATTTTCGCCCGATACTGGTTTATCGCATTCAGTGACCCTCAAACGTCCTCATTTGTTCCTAAAATTTTTCGTGGTAGATTTTTCTGACACGAGAAGCCATCAGTATGATTTACGGGCGATTTTGTTCTGGGACCCTGAAATCCCGAAAACCTTTTATTATACTTTAATTTGAGCCGTTCAAAAGGTCGTACCGGATCTAATTTCTTTTTCTCCCGGTTTTTTTACCACACACCCGGGGTCGCTTCAAAAGTTACCCTGTTCGATCTCAGCCCCAAATAACAAGAATTAATCAATTGTTCATGACATTCCAATTTTCGCCGGAGCATGATTTATCGCATTCAAGAATCGTCAAATGACCTCTGTTGTTTCTCAAATTTTACGTGGCCACTTTATCTGACCCGAGGAACCACGTGTGAAATTTACCGACGATTTTTTGTTTCGGGACCCTGAAATCCCGAAAAACCGTGTATTACACATTTTAATTTGAGCCGTTCGGAGGTCGTACCGGATCACGTTTTTTATTCTCCCGGATTTTCTACCACACACCCGGGGTCGTTTCGTAAGTTACCCAATTCGATCTGATTCCCCAATACCAACTATTAATCCATTGTTCACGACCATCCGATTTTCCCCCGATACTGGTTTATCGCATTCAGTGACCCTAAAACGTCCTCATTTGTTCCTAAAAATTTTCGTGGTAGCTTTTACTGACACGAGGAGCCATCAGTTTGATTTACGGGCGATTTTGTGCTGGGACCCTAAAATCTCGAAAACCGTGTATTATACATTTTAATTTGAGCCGTTCAGAAGATCGTACCGGATTTCGTTTCATTTTCTCCCGGTTTTTACACCACACACCCGGGGTCGCTTCAAAAGTTACCCTGTTCGATCTCGGCCCCAAATAACAATAATTAATTTATTGTTCAAGACATTCCGATTTTCGCCGGAGCCTGATTTATCGCATTCAAGAATCGTCAAATGACCTCTGTTGTTTCTCAAATTTTACGTGGCCACTTTATCTGACCCGAGGAAGCACATGTGAAATTTACGGACGATTTTTTTCGGGACCTTGATATCCCGAAAACCGTGTATTATACACTTTCATTTGAGCCGTTCGGAGGTCGTACCGGATCACGTTTTTTATTCTCCCGAATTTTCTACCACACACCCGGGGTCGCTTCATAAGTTACCCTATTCGATTTGAGCCCCAAATACCAACTATTAATCCATTGTTCCCGACTATCCGATTTTCGCCCGATACTGGTTTATCGCATTCAGTGACCCTAAAACGTCCTCATTTGTTCCTAAAATTTTTCGTGGTAGCTTTTACTGACACGAGGAGCCATCAGTATGATTTACGGGCGATTTTGTTCTCGGACCCTGAAATCCCGAAAACCGTTCAGAAGATCGTACCGGATCTGGTTTCTTTTTCTCCCGGTTTTTACACCACACACCCGGGGTCGCTTCAAAAGTTACCATGTTCGATCTCAGTCCCAAATAACAAGAATTAATCCATTGTTCACGACATTCCGATTTTCGCCGGAGCCTGATTTATCGCATTCAAAAATCGTTAAATGACCTCTATTGTTTCTCCAACTTTTACGTGGCCACTTTATCTGACCCGAGGAATCACGTGTGAAATTTACCGACGATTTTTTGTTTCGGGACCCTGAAATTCCGAAAAACCGTGTATTTTACATTTTAATTTGAGCCGTTCGGAGGTCGTACCGGATCACGTTTTCTATTCTCCCGAATTTTCTACCACACACCTGGGGTCTCTTCATAAGTTACCCAATTCGATCTAAGCCCCAAATACCAACTATTAATCCATTGTTCACGACCATCCGATTTTCGCCCGATACTGGTTTATCGAATTCAGTGACCCTCAAACGTCCTCAGTTGTTCCTAAAATTTTTCATGGTAGCTTTTACTGACACGAGGAGCCATCGTTATGATTTACGGGCGATTTTGTTTCGGGACTCTGAAATCCCGAAAACCGTGTATTTATACACTTTAATTTGAGCCGTTCGGAAGGTCGTACTGGATCTCGTTTGTTTCTCTCCTGGTTTTCTACCACACACCCGGGGTCGCATCAAAAGTTACCCTGTTCGATCTCAGCTCCAAATAACTAGAATTAATCCATTGTTCACGACATTCCGATTTTCGCCGGAGCCTGATTTATCGCATTCAAGAATCGTCAAATGACATCTGTTGTTTCTCAAATTTTACGTGGCCACTTTATCTGACCCGAGGAACCACATGTGAAATTTACCGACGATTTTGTTTCGGGACCCTGAAGCCCCAAAAAACCGTGTATTATACACTTTAATTTGAGCCGTTCGTGAGGTCTTACCGGATCACGTTTTTTATTCTCCCGAATTTTCTACCACACACCCGGGGTCGCTTCATAAGTTACCAAATTCGATCTATTGTTCACGACATTCCGATTTTCGCATTCAAGAATCGTCAAATGACCAATGTTGTTTCTCAAATTTTACGTGGCCAATTTATCTGACCCGAGGAACCACGTGTGAAATTTACGGACGATTTTGTTTCGGGACCTTGATATCCCGAAAACCGTGTATTATACACTTTCATTTGAGTCGTTCGGAGGTCGTACCGGATCACGTTTTTTATTCTCCCGAATTTTCTACCACACACCCGGGGTCGGTTCATAAGTTACCCTATTCGATCTGAGCCCCAAATACCAACTATTAATCCATTACTCACGACCATCCGATTTTCGCCCGATACTGGTTTATCGAATTCAGTGACCCTAAAACGTCCTCATTTGTTCCTAAAATTTTTCGTGGTAGCTTTTACTGACACGAGGAGCCATCTGTATGATTTACGGGCGATTTTGTTCTGAGACCCTGAAATCCCGAAAATCGTGTATTATACACTTTAATTTGAGCCGTTCAGAAGATCGTATCGGATCTGTTTTTTTTCCTCCCGTTTTTACAACACACACCCGGGGTCGCTTCAAAGGTTACCCTGTTCGATCTCAGTCCCAAATAACAAGAATTAATCCATTGTTCACTTTAATTTAACCCGTTCGTGAGGTCGTTCCGGATCACATTTTTTATTCTCCCGAATTTTCTACCACACACCCGGGGTCGCTACATAAGTTACCTTATTCGATCTGAGCCCCAAATACAAACTATTAATCCATTGTTCACGACCAT
>VHZZ01000388.1:8496-52741 GCA_009801015.1 Silene noctiflora | reverse complement strand
TACGTGGCCACTTTATCTGACCCGAGGAACCACGTGTGAAATTTACGGACGATTTTGTTTCGGGACCTTGATATCACGAAAAACCGTGTATTATACACTTTAATTTGAGTTGTTTGTGAGGTCGTTCCGGATCACGTTTTTTATTCTCCCGAATTTTCTACCACATATCCGGGGTCGCTTCATAAGTTACCCTATTCGATCTGAGCCCCAAATACAAATTGTTAATCCATTGTTCACAACCTTCCGATTTTCGCCCGATACTGGTTTATCGCATTCAGTGACCCTCAAACGTCCTCAGTTGTTCCTAAAATTTTTCGTGGTTGCTTTTACTAACACGAGGAGCCATCGGTATTATTTACGGGCGATTTTGTTYCGGGATTCTGAAATCCCGAAAACCGTGTATTATATACACTTTAATTTGAGCCGTTCAGAAGATCGTACCAGATCTCGTTTCTTTTTCCCCCGGTTTTTAAGCCACACACCCCAGGGTCGCTTCAAAAGTTACCCTGTTCGATCTGAGTCCCAAATAACAATAATTAATCTATTGTTCACGACATTCCGATTTTCGCYGGAGCCTGATTTATCGCATTCAAGAATCGTCAAATGACCTCTGTTGTTTCTCAAATTTTACGTGGCCACTTTATCTGTCCCGATGAACCACGTGTGAAATTTACGGACGACTTTGTTTCGGGACCTTGAAATCACGAAAAACCGTGTATTATAGCCTTTAATTTGAGCTGTTTGTGAGTTCGTACCGGATCASGTTTTTTATTCTCCCGAATTTTCTACCACATACCCGGGGTCGCTTCATAAGTTACCCTATTCGATCTGAGCCCCAAATAAAAACTGTTAATCCATTGTTCACGACCTTCCGATTTTCGCCCGGTACTGGTTTATCGCATTCAGTGACCCTCAAACGTCCTCAGTTGTTCCTAAAATTTTTCGTGGTAGCTTTTACTGACACGAGGAGCCATCAGTATGATTTACGGGCGGTTTTGTTCGGAAAACCCTGAAATCCCGAAAATCGTGTATTATACACTTTAATTTGAGCCATTCAGAAGGTCGTACCGGATCTCGTTTCCCTTCATCCCGGTTTTTATACCACACACCCGGGGTCGCTTCAAAAGTTACCCTGTTCGATCTAAGCCCCAAATAACAAGAATTAATCAATTGTTCACAACATTCCGATTTTCGCTGGAGCCTGATTTATCGCATTCAAGAATCTTCAAATGACATCTGTTGTTTCTCAAATTTTACGTGGGCAATTTATCTGACCCGAGGAACCACATGTGAAATTTACCGACGATTTTGTTCCGGGACCCTGAAATCCCGAAAAACCTTGTATTATACACTTTAATCTGAGCCGTTTAGAAGGTCGTACCGGATCTCGTTTCCATTTATCCCAGATTTTATACCACACACCCGGGGTCGCTTCAAAAGTTACCCTGTTCGATCTCAGCCCCAAATAACAAGAATTAATCAATTGTTCACGACATTCCGATTTTCGTCGGAGCCTGATTTATCGCATTCAAGAATCGTCAAATGACCTCTGTTGTTTCTCAAATTTTACGTGGACACTTTATCTGACCCGAGGAACCTCGTGTGAAATTTACCGACGATTTTGTTTCGAGACCCTGAAATCCCGAAAAAACGTGTATTATACATTTTAATTTGAGCCGATCGTTGGGTCGTACCGGATCACGTTTTTTATTCTCTTGAATTTTCTACCACACACCCGAGGTCACTTCATATGTTACCCTATTCTATTTGAGCCCTAAATACCAACTATTAAACCATTGTTCACGGCCATCCGATTTTCCCCCGATACTGGTTTATCGCATTCAGTGACCCTCAAACGTCCTCAATTGTTCCTAAAATTTTTCGTGGTAGCTTTTACTGACACGAGGAGTCGTCAGTATGATTTACGGGCGATTTTGTTCTGGGACCCTGAAATCCCGAAAACCGTTTATTATAAAATTTAATTTGAGTCGTTCAGAAGATCGTACCGGATATCGTTTTTTTTCTCCCAGATTTTTTGCCACACACTCGGGGTCGCTTCAAAAGTTATCCTATTCGATCTCATCCCCAAATAACAAGAATTAATCAATTGTTCACGCCATTCCGATTTTCGTCGGAGCCTGATTTATCGCATTCAAGAATCGTCAAATGACCTCTGTTGTTTCTCAAATTTTACGTGGCCACTTTATCTGACCCGAGGAACCTCGTGTGAAATTTACCGTCGATTTTGTTTCGAGACCCTGAAATGCCGAAAAACCGTGTATTATACACTTTAATTTGAGCCGATCGTGAGGTCGTACCGGATCACGTTTTTTATTCTCCCGAATTTTCTACCACACACCTGAGGTCGCTTCATAAGTTATCCTATTCGATCTGAGCCCCAAATACCAACTGTTAATCCATTGTTCACGACCATCCGATTTTCGCCGATACTGGTTTATCGCATTCAGTGACCCTCAAACGTCCTCAGTTGTTCCTAATATTTTTCGTGGTAGCTTTTACTAACACGAGGAGCCATCGGTATGATTAAAGGGCGATTTTGTCCCGAAACTCTGAAATCCCGAAAACCGTGTATTATATATAGACTTTAATTTGAGCCGWTCGTGAGGTCKTACMGGATCATGTTTTTTATTCTCACGAATTTTCTACCACACAGCCGAGGTCGCTTCATAAGTTACCCTATTCGATTTGAGCCCTAAATACCAACTATTAATCCGTTGTTCACGTCCATTCGATTTTCCCCCGATACTGGTTTATCGCATTCAGTGACCCTCAAACGTCCTCATTTGTTCCTAAAATTTTTCGTGGTAGCTTTTACTGACACGAGGAGCCATCAGTATGATTTACGGGCGATTTTGTTATAGGATCCTGAAATCCCGAAAACCGTGTATTATACACTTTAATTTGAGCCGTTCAGAAGATCGTACCGGATCTCGTTTCTTTTTCTCCCGATTTTTTTTACCACACACCCGGGGTCGCTACAAAAGTTACCCTGTTCGATCTCAGCCCCAAATAACAATAATTAATCTATTGTTCACGACATTCCGATTTTCGCCGGAGCCTGATTTATCGCATTAGAGAATCGTCAAATGACTTCTGTTGTTTCTCAAATTTTACGTGGCCACTTTATCTGACCCGAGGAACCACGTGTGAAATTTACGGACGATTTTGTTTCGGAACCCTGAAATCACGAAAAACCGTGTATTATACACTTTAATTTGAGCCGTTCGTGAGTTCGTATCGGATCACGTTTTTTATCCTCCCGAATTTTGTACCACACATCCGGGGTCGCTTCATAAGTTACCCTATTCGGTCTGTGCCCCAAATACAAATTGTTAATCCATTGTTTACGACCATCCGATTTTCGCCCGATACTAGTTTATCGTATTCAGTGACCCTCAAACGTCCTAAGTTGTTCCTAAAATTTTTCGTGGTAGCTTTTACTGACACGGGGAGCCATCAGTATGATTTAAGGGCGATTTTGTTATGGGATTCTGAAATCCCGAAAACCGTGTATTATATATACACTTTAATTTGAGCTATTTAGAAGATCGTACCGGTCTCGTTTCTATTTATCCCGGTTTTTATACCACATACCCGGGCTATATTGAGACAATATGAGCCGTTTGAGTTGTGGCCTTTTTCATCGTGTTCCATTCTTCATCGCCTACATTTGAAGAAACACTTGGCACAACTGCACGAGTGATCCAAAGTTAAAATAGCAAAAAAAAAAAAAAAAAAGTGGTTCGGCATTGAAGGTGTAAAGTCCAGTAGGTAGCATAAGTAAAATAGTCTCGTATTCGTGTTGTAGATTGTCCAACTCTGATCTAGGAAGTATGAATACTCCTCACAACCAGCATTTTCATGTTAGATATCGTGCTTGACACCGACACATGTGGGCCCCGAAATAAAATGTCTTGAAATTTGCACTACAATGCCCCTATGTCATATAATAAGGACAAGGGTAGTAAAACGTAGTCTTAAGGTCTCTATTGTCTCTAATTAAAACCATATGTCAGTTTAATACCCCAAGTCCTTATTATCTATTATCTAGCATAAACGGGGTTGTAGTACGAATTTTGAGACATTTTATTTCTTGACTGTAAATAAAAAATATTTGGTGTAAACAATTGTCAATTGTCATCAATCATCATGTTAGTCCAAGAAGACAGTCTTAATCGTCAGACAAGATATGTCTTGAATGCTTTCTTTAATATAATCGGTTTATTGTAAAAAAAAAAAAAAAAAAGGTTGGCGCACACATAATAATGTGAATACTATGAGTAGCTTAAATTTTTAGGTAAAATGGCAGAGTCCCAACTTATACACGTTGTACACAAAATAGCCTTTCATTTCTTCACGTCCAAAGTACAAATACACTATACTTGAGGCATTTTATGGAAATATATATGGTATACAACATAGACGGAGGAAAGACATTAACGCTCGTACTTATCTATAGGATTAATAAATTAGGTCGCCGGTGGGTGATACATTATAAAATAGCTCAAGGACTTCGTCTATTTGCAATAAACATGGTTTTAATAAAACGCGCTTAAAAGCAAGCTTCAACATCTGCTGCCCAGCGGCTTCCCACATAGACAATTATTGTACGCAAATGAGGTTGCTTCAAGGTGATCAAATGGAGCCCCATTTGGAATAGGTCCACATAGTTGGTTATGGCTCAAGTCCAAATGCCCGATATACGCAGCCGAAGATATGGACCTGGGTATCGGCCCACTTAACCGGTTGTAAGACAAGTCCAGAGCTGTGAAATACGACCTCGGCCCAAACATATCGGGCAGCTCACCTTCTAAAGCATTTCTGCTCAAATTCAATATGCTCACACTCGACCTTAGCAGACTCCTTGGTAATTGACCCGAAATCATGTTACCATCCAAATTCAGAGTTGACAAAACAGGCATTTTGTCGAAGACATCGGGTATTTCACCCGATAATCTATTCAAAGAAAGATCCAAATCGGACAACCGATAAATATTGGCTATGGAAGCGGGAAAAGGCCCACCAAGCTGGTTACCACTTAGCAAAGCCCGACTCAACATCTGGAGCCGGCCCATTTCACTTGGCAACTCACCCGTAAGTTTATTATTCCTTAGGTCCAGGTGCATCAACCGACCCAAATTAACAAGGGATGGAGGGATTGAACCGGTAAGAGCATTATCAGCTAGATTAATAACAGTCAGCTCTTTCAACTGACCAATAAGGCTTGGAATCTTACCAGTAATTTTATTCCCGACAAGGTCGAGGTGGTGGAGGAGGATGAGTGAGGTGATGCACTCCGGGATCACACCGGAAATACCCTTCCAATCTGCAATTGTGAGGGTGCTAAGCCGATCTAGCTTGCATACATCCGGGGATAAAGAACCGGTCATGAACCCGGTTCGGTGAGCCCGCTCAAAAATCGGGTCTTCGGACTCTCCACGAAGATTAATCTCAGCAACCCGGAGTGCATCGTCACAGGTCACCCCGTACCAATCGTGACAACAATCAGGACCGGACCATGACTTGAATATTCCCAAATACGGTTCATTTAGAGAGGCCTTGATGGACAGTAATGCTGCCCGGTCTGATGGCCTGCAAGCATTAACCACAGTTAAAACAGCCACAAGGATAACTAAAAGGCAAAACCCACTTCTCATATTTCAATTCCCTTTCCCTCCACTATTTATGTTAACACACTTACTCCTTCCTAAAATCCTAATAAAAATCAAGTGTGATTTTTCTTAAATGGCAAGAGCACCTACGTGAGCTATATAACAAGAGGGGATAATGGAGAACAATAAGCAATGAAAAGGCTAGTATATATATATATATATATATCATATATGGGATGAGGAGCGATAGTGAAAGACACTTTTACCCTCGAGGAACTATTGATAATTATAATGGCAACATAGGTAAAAGATAAGACAGTAAATGGTATTCAATGAAGGAAAGCATTATTGAATGAATATGGGAGATGTGGTTATGAATGAGGTGAGGGCAGAACACCCATGTGGAGGTTTAATGTTAGGTCCAGAGTTTGGGTCCTTGTGTTCTGCACTATGTTAGGGATGCTTGTTTCCCTTCATTTATGTGGGTCTTCACATTAAATTACTTCCTGCATTAACACATTATAACTACAATTGTACTAACTAGCAGGTAAATTTTGAGACATTTTACATTTATGGGTCTCATCAGAAAGTAATGCTGTTAATGCATACAATGACTCCTGAGATAAGTTCATTGAAATCAACAGGCGAAGATCAAGCTAGACTAAAGTATGAAACATAGAGGAACTCTTATCTTTTGTTTGACACATTGATCTTCGACTAATGAAATCACCCCTGTATTATTATGGCAGGCTTCAATCTCCAAATAATTTGGAATCGGATAACATGAAATGACATAAAACCATTCAACTAAGTGAAGGATTAAAAGATACTCGTAGAAGACATTGAAATAATTAGTGTGGCAAGTCATTTAAATATTTAATCACAAGAGAATTCAAAAAATATGAATACAACAATACAAGATATTATATCACAATGACACACAGCATGAGATACAATAGACAGTAAATGCAGCCACTTGAAATGTGCAAGCAATGCATGTTTATATCACATGACTACCCCACATTAGGAGGGAAATTAAGACGAATTCCATCAAATCTTAGGAAATTGAATGATTGGAGATATTCATGTGAACTAATCCAAAGCAAAAATACATGTAAATGGGACCATGATAACATGTTGCTGTATGGTGAATTGTATGATTCCTGTGGCCATTTGGAGGTCATCAATCATCAAACTTATAGTCCCTATTTAATCCCTTTTTACAAGATAAATTAATAAAGCAAAACAAAATTGGACGAAAGAAATCAACAGAAGCAAGCAAACCCAGTAACCCACTACAGTCTCATGTAAGATTAACCCAAATTCTCATTAATTAATATTCCTTATTTCTCAAACTAAAACATAGGTTTCTATTTAAGTGACCTTTTAAAATTAAGTGCATTGATTACGAACATCCATCCCTTGTGCATTTGAACTATTCCAAGATTGACACACAGGTTAGATTACAACTTAGCCTATAAGTAGATTTGACTCAAACGTAATGCTTAGCCAGATTAAGGCACTTCATTATTGCTAAGCTAACATAAGTAGATTATTAGCAGAAATAATTCATTCCCCCATCAGCCTAGGATAGAAGCATGCAATTTAGAAGTACTGTTTAATCCTGTATAATTTACTTATTCTCTTAAAAAGCTTACAATAATATCAGAATTAAAGGATGTAGTCATGCAGGAAATGATCGAAAACATAAATTGGTTTTGATGGATAGTTGTGTCAGTTGTCCAAGGAATTAGTAAAAAATCAACATTATGGATATTGTGTTAAGATGTGTGTACGATAAGCAACGGCCTGAACGAGGAGGCAGAGTTTTAAATTAAAGCCCTTTGTCTTCTATGTATAATGTATCCCATCCCATGGCAACCCACCCAGGCATCCATGCCAAGTTTTGGAGAAAATGAAAGGTGATGAGTTTTAACATAAAAATACACTTACTAAGTTCTAACATTTGTAGCTTCAGGTTGATTAAGAGTTTCAAACTCTTGACCTAGCATCTTGCATCTGAATAAAAAAATTTAATGTTAAAATTTTTCGTTAAAACTAAAATTCACATTGGCAGAAACCAGGGATCTATTAAAAAGCACACCATTGGGTACAATAAAGTACCTTGAAATTCAAGTACCATAAACTAGAGGTTACTTATAAAAACAATTATGCTACTTCAAGTCTTCAACCGTCAACTTAATGGTTAAAAGTCTCATGATTGGTTTTAGACTAAGTTACATAAGATCATACACGTCAAAAATTGTGTTCACTCCATATACTTACATTAAAGTAAAAGATAAATCTTTGTCCAAAATTATTTTTTTACTTTTAATTAAAATACTCCTTAGAAAGAATAATAAAAAAAAGAGTAGATAAATGATATTAAGAAAGTTGAATGTAATAGGAATATTTATAATAGCTGGGCCTCAACCATCACCTCAAGGTTTTGGTTGAGTTGGTTCATCTATCAGAATGCATGTAAGAATTGACAAGTTTAGAAGATTGTTGAGTGACTTGAGTCCTACATACATGTGCTCGAACTAGATCAAGACTGGTAAGATTATCAGTAAGACTAGTCTTAAGACTCTACCATATCAGCTTTCCACTAACTTTTATTATTTTTTTGTCGTTCAGACCCGCCTCATACTCACCTCAAACTATATACATTATTTGTCAAACTCAACTCAACTCAACTCTACTTTTCTACTTTTCCACTTTACTTCTTTTTATTTTTTTTACAAAAAAAAAAGGACACATGTGATCCACTAATTGGATAATTTCCAAACATGGTGGGGTCAAGCTCACCCAAAGTTTTAAGTTGAGTCTTGTCCAAGACTCAACTTAAGACTTTGTCAAAATATTATTGGTAGTTTGTCTTAAGACTTACCAAAGTCTTGTCTCAAGACTATTAATAATCTTACCTCGTTTTGGACTTGAATTACTTGGGAGTTGTTCACTCTAGGCCAACCAGCAACAGTGCTAGGAAGTCAATTTCAGGCCCAATGCAGTGATTGTATTACTCCGTATCTATTATTGGGCCTAATATAGAGTTGGACCAGTGATTGTGTTTTCTTAGCCCAGCTATAAAAAGTTTACCGCCATTCACCATCAGTACCTCCTGATTCTGTTTTCACTTAATGATCTTCCATTTTTTTCTGTGTTGATTCTATTTTTCTGAAAACAATCCTCAAAGAATGAATTATTCAAGGTTGAGTTGGAAAGAGACTGTAAATGGAAGGTCTAAAGAGCAAATCCTACGAAACGGAACATAGGCCTACCTAGCACTCTACCAGGAAAAAGGTCTAAAGTGCATGTTCTAATTTTAAAAAGAAAAACGCAGAATCAAAAGACATAAAAACCAACCGCTCTAAATAAAAGAGGCTGGTAGATAGAAAGTGAAATATATAGCTGGTTAAACACCAATCTTCAATGTATACAAATAAAAATATTTCGGTATAGCTGGTGTTTAATATTATCGCACCCTAGTCGGTGAGAGCCTTTTTTTTATTCTCCTTTGATTCTGCTTAGTTATTTACGGAAATGCTTTTGATTGGCTTGGTGTACGACATCGGGTGTATACAAGAACTTTTCATACACAAATATCACTAACCTAAAGAAACATAACCTCTAAGTTTCATGGTTTTATTTAGGTACAGTGATGTTTAATTAAGATTCCATACTCGATTCTGCAAAGACTTAAATCAAAGATAATGCTATAGAGCTCGACTTCTATCAATATATAGTGCAAGTCCAGATGACCTTTAAATTAGTTGATTTATACGGAGTAGCACATTGTCCTTAAGCTCACCAATGAGATGAGATCCATAAGTTATCACAAATTGCGTATCATGTATTTACACGTGTTGATGACTGTGTGTGTGGACTAAAGATAAAGGTTCTACTATGTTCTCTCCCTCGTGTCAACATGCATTTAATGGGGAAAAAAATTAATGGATTCTGTTAAATGATACTGATGCATATATCCCTGCAGTCGGATTCTGCAGCTGTGACCCACAGGCCACAGGCATCAGGAAGCAAGCACAGCAAAATCTACTGCTTGCTTTCGCGTGCATAATATTCTAAGTATATGTGCAGAATCTTGAATAATCATCCATAAGAATATGATCCTCCTAAGGGCGGATAAAATGGACGATTGCATCATGGATTCATAGCATATGTGCAAAGGCAGCATCAATTGAAGACAGAGACAGGAGATGATTCTTTATTACTCCGTAATCCGTATGTCATAGTGTAATATCAATACCCGGCCATCGTGCTCCAAACATATTTGTACACCAAAGTGCTTACATTTGTAGAGAATCCCATTCTATTAATTGCAGTTTAGCAACAAGATTAAACATGTACTTCTTCCATCCCAAAATTAAATTATCTTCTTGGTTGTAAATAACACATAAACCAATAGTTTTTACTTTTTAGTATTGAGAAAGGAAACTAGGAAGATTACTCTAGGATGACTAAAAAAAGAAAAGTAAGAAGATTATTTTGGGATGGAGAAAGTACAAAGTTTTTGATTGTTTATTGGCGGAAATTAATTATTAAGAACCAATTAACATAAGAAAATATGTGCCATTGTTTGTTAACCCCTTTGTGTTATGTTTCATTTAGCTTTCTAATTATTAATTTAGGAGTTGCTTAAAAGAGTTGTGTTATTGCAGGTAAAAGGTAGCCTAAGCCCAAGTAGCATTGAGACAATGATGATAACAAAAGAGATAATTGAACACACCTCGTTAAGACGTTACTCGAGATGACATAGTAAGTCTCCCATTCAAATCTTTTGTTTAATTAGCCTTCACACCAGTCTAACAGTCTTGATAGATAGTCTGAAATTTATTACACATGTATCAGAGTATCAGACGGATGATGCCATAGTTGTTGATATAACAAGCACAAATAAATTTTAGACTTGAAAAAATGGCCTACAAGACAGTATCAACAACAACATGATACCACGCAATTATATGACCACAACTTCATTCGTCAAAAAAAAAAAAATATTAGACATAAGACCAACTTAAACATCCTAATTAATTATTTTCTCTAATCAATCGAAAGGATTTAAGAGATGGCCTTATGATCCATGCTCTAAACTCCCATGTTATTGATCGCTAACATGCTTAATAAACTAATATCTCACCTGTTTTTGGACAACCCATAACAAATATGGAGTACAAAGTAACAAATAATGTGTTGAGAACAATATCTCACTTAAATTTTTTTTTTTTTCTCTTAAGAACAAAAGGTCAGTCCTAAGAGTCCCAACTCATCCCAATTGAAATTGTTCAAAACTAGGAGTTTAAACGCCACCCTTCCAAAAAACCTTTAACACAAATACATGACAGATTAAACGTTAATCTCTAAAGGTGCAAAACTGCAACCTTTGCTTCAAGGGTAGGCCCATTTAGTTAATACATCACCTGAATTCTTAACCTGAGAAGTTTGATACATACTATTCAATGATACCGGTCTCTTTCACGTTCAAGGCCCCAACACTCTCCAAACAATTAGTGTACATAAACGATTGTTTAATTAGGGTACAGAACGAGAAACACATGTTCAGTTACCTCAAGTTCCATAGCTTGTTTGGACTTTGGCAACTACACCAAAAGAGCAAGTCTACTTTCGAACCAAACGGGGAATAAAAAAAAACGTAACACCCTTTCCTAGAAATATGTTTAAACTTTAAAGTATCACAAATTTAAAAAGAAAAGGTTAGAGAGGGGGAAAATGGTCTTCAAACAAAAACTATTATGTATTTGTAATATAAAGTATAAAGTATTATTTCTAGATAATATGACATTATTCATGATGAGTCACCTCCTCACCCTTTTTCTCTATTTCCTCGACTTCACAAAGCACAATTCAGAATTTAGCAACCTATCATTAGAAATGCAAATGAATTAAAAATTACTGTAAGAGCAATAATAAACCAGATATATAACCATCATGATGGATTGATGGTGGTCCAACAAAGGATACAACAGTAATTTCATATCTATGGGTGGCCTTAGTCCCATAGCTTATCAATTTACCATTCAAACACTTGTTGTTGACAAAAGGAGGGGACTCCTAAGCAAATTCATCCCTAGGCTGCAAGGTTCCATTATTAAGCTCTTCTTCTTCTAATGTCCTCAAGGAATTTAAGTATAGAGCGAAAAGAAGAGTGCTTGTAACAGTATAAAATTTTCATTTAAAAGCATAGTAGCATACTCCGTTACTCTAAAGTGAAAAGCTAACATATAACTTTGTAGTTGCTCTATCTAGTTGTGACTTGTAATCAATATGTGATACTCCCTCCATCTCATTTTAGTTGCCTCATTTTCTCTCATAAATCGAGATAACATAAATGGAATGGCGAAGAAGTTTATTCAACCAACTATCTTTAACAGGCATGGACCGCAGGGATTTGTGGGTAATCTCGTTGTACTATGGTCTAATTCACATAAGCAATATTTAGAAATTTACAGTTTTATTACCTGTGAAAAATATGAATGGATGAGATGGCTCACGGATGTAATCCGTAACTAAATATGAGGCTATATATTGATGCTCTTAAATTTTCATATGCTTACATCACATTGATGCAACCAAGAAGTCAATATTTCCCATATAATGACGGGGAAACAGACAATTATGCAAGATGGTAGAGGGTATTTTGGTCAGTCGACTGAATGGAAAGGTGCAATAAAATCAATAAGAGCAGTTTTTTATTTATTTCTGTGTTAGACTTGATTGAATAAAATAGGGGTAAAAATATGTGCCAACAAATGATGAATAATACCTCTTTCTATTCTCTCGCCTGATCATTTACAGCATCTGCGTCCCTACCATATCATCTGCACTCTGCAGCAGAGCTGAACATATTTGCTGCTGAGAGAAAGATAAAAAGAAAAGGTAGTTAGTCTGTTGTCAATATTAACATTAGTATTCAGTTACCTTGTTAGGTGTTCAATTCATCTTAAGCCTAAATCTTTGTACTAGATTACTTGGAAACTTACAAGTTGGGTTGAGTCTCCATTCGTAAAATGGGTGATCTAATAGGGAGTCACCTTAGAATTTCCTCTCAAGGTTCTCTTTGGGTTCACGTGTAAATTTCAATTCTCCAAGACTTACATAACTTCTCCAGGCCA
This sequence comes from Silene noctiflora, assembly GCA_009801015.1. Classification (NCBI taxonomy): domain Eukaryota; kingdom Viridiplantae; phylum Streptophyta; class Magnoliopsida; order Caryophyllales; family Caryophyllaceae; genus Silene; species Silene noctiflora. The sequence continues at coordinate 39,957 of VHZZ01000388.1, read as the reverse complement.
CAAGTTTACAGGTCAGAAATGCATTAAACTATGCTTCAAGTAAAACTTGCCTTCTTTTATACTCTGTTTCCATGATTTTCTTTATGTAGATACTGAGCAAGGTTCAGAATTCCAAAAGAAGAAAGACACAGATGGATTCAGGATTTCAACAGAAGCATAACTTTGAGGATGAAAAGCAACAAGTGAACAGCCTGACAAGGTTCCGGTCTGCCCCAAGTTCATACTTTGCAAGTTTCCTTGATGCTGCTGATACTACCTTCATTAATCCTAGAGATGATACCTCCAATGCTAGAGGAGATTTCTCCAATGCTAGACCCTTAAGTCCCGAAACTGAAAGTATCTTTGCAAGGTTCATGTCTAGAATAGGAGATGGAAACAACTCCTTGTCCCATAAATCAAGTGAAATACCCGGAACCTCACAGATGCAACCCGAAATGATGGTTACGGTGAAGGAAGAGAGGGACACGCCGCATCAGCAACAGCAGCGAAATTATAATACTACCCCTCAGATGATCTATAGGAGTGCATCAAAACCACCTTTGGCAATTCATCACAGCTCAGCTCCAGCTGTAAGTTCTTCGATAGGGATGAATTCTACGCCCCATATGAAAATTGGTATTGGTGGATGTAGTGGTTCCAGTCTCACTAGACATAGCAGCTCCCCAGCTGGGTTTTCTGACAACCTAAATATAGATGGTATTCTTTTTTTTCTTTCTTTCACAAGAAAAGACAGATAAAATTCCAATGTTTGTTCTTTTTGGTTTGGTTTTTCATTACGAAATTACAAGAGAGCTACCACATGGCAGGTTATGGTGTCATGAGGGGAATGGGTAACTATGGAGGCGGAAGCACTAGTATTGGGCAACCACCTTCTACTTCCGTGCTCGTGAAGCAAAACTCAGAGGCGAAAATAATGAGAATGCATAGCATTGAAGAAACAAAACACAGCCACCTTCGAATAAATGATGATAGTAACTACAACAATGGAGTCCCCAAGAGTTTATGGGAAGACTCAATCTTGTCTGAAACTTTCTCAAACTTTGATGGAGGAGATGATGGTAGGAAGATATTTTCTGAACAAAATAGAACAGATAATCAGGTTTATTAATATTTCTTGTGATTTGTAGATTTTTATCCAACAAGATCGTAAGTGTTTGATCAAGGTTATGACTATTTATTAGACTGGAGAGAGCAAAATCCGCCCTCCGCTATTGGCTCATCACCTCAGTCTACCCAACACATCAGCGGAACTCTCTGCCATGGAGAAACTACTGCATCTCCAAGATGGTGTGCCTCTTAGAATTAGGGCTAAGAGAGGATTTGCTACTCACCCTCGAAGCATTGCAGAGAGGGTAAGCAATGAGCATTGACTTTAAACAATTCCTACTCGGTTATTCCCTTCATATTTCCTATTTGAATTTTCTAGTGAGGAAAAAAATGTCAAATGCAGTAGTAGTTTTTATAAATTCAAACCTAGCATTGGTTTGCAATAGTAAATTGTTACGTTATTACTCATTTTAGGTAAGAAGAACCAAAATTAGTGAAAGGATGAGGAAGCTCCAAGACCTAGTTCCCAACATGGACAAGGTTAGTCCTATGTTTTTAACAGTAGTTTAACTACCTCCGCTTTGGAAAAGGTAATTGGGTCCTAAAATATTTGATACAAAATATTACACCCTTGTTTCACTGCAGCAAACAAATACATCAGATATGCTTGATTTAGCTGTTGATTATATCAAAGATCTTCAGAAGCAGGTCACGGTATGCTTTATGTTTTCAAGTAATTATCACTTTATCAGTACCGTTCAACATTGTTTTTTTAGCAAAAATCATGTGTAAGACAACTAAAAACAGCAAACTCTGTTGTTGCCAAATAAGACCACTGCAAATAGCTAACTATCACCAATGTAATGGTCCCTTGCCCCTCAGTGTACGTAAACCATTCTATCTACATTCTCATCTCTACACAACTATAATCTCACAAGATTTTCCTTTACTATAAAAGGCATTCTTTAAAATACTTTTCGATATTAAACTACCTTTATAATACGAAGTATTATTTAAAATGCATCTTCACTTAATTTCATAAAACTCATTTTATGTTAATGATGCCATTCCAGAACCTGCATGGTAATCGGGCAAAGTGTACCTGTTTAAGATAATTGAAGTCGGCCAGAACATTTTGGAAAAAAGTGTCTGACTATTATGGAAGATGTTCAGAGAAGACAACTGGTGGTTGGTTGCCTCTATCTCTCTAAAATAAAAGATATAATATGGAATTAGTGAGTATTTTGCCATGTATATATCATGATCAAATGATAAGGAGTAAAACAAATATGATTTTAGGTAGAACCAAGTCAATATGATTATACTGTTCCAAAAGTGTGGGGAGAGATTCCAAACATATGGTTGGTGGACTTTCGTCATGTAGTGCTATGAAACAGGGGTCAGGTATCCAATGTTGCATTGGATATTACACTCTTAGTAATTTTTTATTTCTTGTAAGCAATCGGTATGATGCATTGCTAATTCAAAGTGTTATGGTTGAAGAGGCAAATCATTAAAACAGGACCTCAAAATAATGACAAAAAACTTAGAAAAGAACGTAGACAATTATTGTTGCTTCGGGCAAGAAGTATGTTCATGACCGACATATTCAGTTCAAAACTTATCGCATCAGAAAATGAACAAAGAAACCCCATATGCTTCACACGAAAATCATTAAAAAAAAAAAAAAAATACCCCATTACCTAAGGCGGGGTACGAAGGAAGGCGATGTGTAATGCAGTTTACGGATTACCCCTATGCTAGAAATACGAAGATGTTCTTTCTAAGCTACAATTTCCATCAAACATGAGATAGCTTAAACAATAAGAGCATCGGCCTTATAATAGGATAGGAGGTTGGGAGTTTAACACCCAAAATTAAGAGCATTGGCCTTACAACAGGACATGGCAATTATTGATTACCAAAAAAAGAGGGTCTCCCAGAAATCAAGAATTTGGTGCATCAAGGCAATAATAGCAGTAGAGCTAGATTCAAACAAAAACTTAATTGGCATTTCAACTCGAAAAAAAGTGAAAATCTTAGTGGATAACATGTCAAATGATGCTATCTTTGAGCTCTAATAGTGCGACCTTTCCATGCTCACAAAATGAAAATGCTTCCCCATTATGTAAGAAAAGCATAATATATTACTCTCCATATACTACATTGTTTGTTTGGTGCTCCATGGGGGGTTATGTGCCAACACCAGCTGTAGGCTACAGCGACCTGACAGTACTAATAAATTTAAGCAGAAAAAGTTTCAGCTGTGGGGACCAGAGAATTTAAGTACCTGAAAGCAGTATCTCCCAAATAAAGGAGAGGATGATAATAATGTAAGCAGCATTCCCACAATGCGAAATACAGAACTACAGAAGAACATGCCCGCAAATTCAATAAACCTGCATTTTGTACCAGAAAAAGCAGCATCACAGATCCATGGCCACAACAATCAATTACCTGCACCTCATGATATGCAACCCAAATCTGGAATCTGGATACTACTTATGATATTTATTACTCCCTTTGTCTCAATCATTTGTTCACCTTTTTTATTCTTTTCGAGGGATACTTTTATCAAAGGTAAACAAATGGACGGAGGGAGTATGAGTCTATGAGATAATAAGGGATTGCACTTTAAATGCAAGTAGGAACCCAGCAAACTACTGTAGGGTATATCTTACCCTACGCTAATTGTCATATCTCAGTCTTGCATAGTCGTGAATCTATCAACGAAAAAAATAAGTATATGGTGCCTCGTATTGTTTTAGAGTAGGCGTTTTGTATAGATATCAATATATCATAATTATTGTATAGAATTGTTTAGAAAAACGTACAACGTTAGACTGAAATTTTGCTTGAGTTCCATTCATAGAGAGAGAGGGCATGCTCACGGACTCCCACGGCTAGGATAAGTCAAAATCCAAAGGTAGAGTTTTTGCTTGATTCTAACAAAAAACGTTTTCACGTCAATTACTCTGCAAAACGCAAAGCATAGAAATCAGAAATATGTCCTACACTCCTACAGCACCTATGCAGTTGACAAGTCAAAATGTAGTAGCATATTGGAGGTAGTTATATACTCGACAGCATTCAAAACAGCAATTAGAGCAATGCAATTTATATTTCATTTACTGCATACTAATTTAATGGACATTTCCCACTACTCAATGTCAAAGTGGACAAGTAAAATAACCCTTAATTACCAGACTTCTAAGAAATTTGTGTAGCACTTTAAAGGTGATGTTCAAGCTCAGAATTTTCCTTCACACAGAACAAAAAGGTACAACAACAGAGGACCAGTATCAATTGCCTTGGAAAAATGTTTGAGCAACATGAGCTCAGCAACGAAAATGTTGTTGGCATGGAGTTGAAGTTGTCATAAAAGACGGAGAGGGTAGAAAAGATGAACATTTGGAATTTTGGATCAAGGACTCGTTTAAAAGTATCACGACATAAACAATTGTCATACTAAGAAAAGCGGAAAATGGAAGGACCAGTTCGAGGCTTCAAACCAGTTGGTTACCGTGTTCTCCAACATTCCATAGGTATTTTAATACAAATGGTTACAGGCTTACAGTAGCTACTTACGTACCTTGACAGTCATTGTAAGTGCAGTAAAAATATGAAAAAGTAAGCAACTGTGAAACCATGGTGGATCTAAAGGGAATGTTAATACACATCAGAGTTTGCAAATAGCTCATAAAGCAATTGGTCCGAACCTTTTGTCGTAACTAGTACGCATTCAAGTTTCCAATGGGTCATTAATATTTCACATGATTTGTGTGATCAATGAAGTGGAAAAACAGAGAATTACTAGCTGGTCCAACAGTTCCATTCATCATCAAGAAACAGGCAAATTTCAATCATGGCAGCAATACTCACTTTGCTGCAAGACTGCAGAATTTTTACTGGCAAACCCATGAATATATTATGTTGATATCCTGAATATAAGCATGAGTCTTTCACAGTGCTATGTACACATACAAAATGTTTGAGTCCTCAGTATGAAGGAGTGTAAGAGATAATAACAATATGATAGGAGTAATTGTTGGGTGTACAAGCCGAAACTAATCTAAGTCTGATCTACTAAGAGCAATGCAGGACAGCGTGTCATATACCTCCAAACCCATATGAGTAACATGCCTTCAACTAGCACTAGTAGCATAGCTGCATAGGAGTATGAAATTCAAGGTGCAGGCGCCATCATAAATTCATAATCAAAGTACACAGTTAACATTGGTCAAAAAAAAAAATGAAGGATGCAGGTGCACTTGTGCATCAACGTGTACTGATGTCACGTTAATCCAACATAACTTATGGCTTTGAATTATGATCTGGATACTGGATATTGGGGAAACAGTGAAACGCATAAAAGAAAAGAAGCACCAAAAGTCATGAATCATGCATGATATAATGGTCATGAATTATGAAAGTGGAAGAAGTATGAGCCTAGCAAACAGTAAGACGCAGGTTTATCAAGCCAAGCACACCAATATAAGATTCATCTTCCTTTGGCCGCCTTTTCATTAGCGTACCAGTACATCCAAAATTCGATGGCCATAAAAAAAACATTGGCCAATAATGAGAACAAAATCTACAGCACCTTGATGGTGCAGGAAACAACAAAGACTTGTGACTCGTAAGTCAACGCAATAGTTTCGTTATACTGATAATATAATGAGTTGGATAATTGCAAAAACACATTCCGATCTGGAGGAATATAATCATAAAAGCGCATTGACAATGTGTATGATAGGCAAAATTAAAGTTGAATTAGGAATGAATGGAGGAATATAATCATAAATTGAATTAGGAAACCCTAAATGATGAATCAACTTGATTTAGGGGAAACGGATGTTCAACTTACTTACTAGCGAGAGAAGGGAATGCAGTGTGAAGAGTGAGTGTGACGCATACATGCGTAATACGTTGGTGATTGGCCATTGGGATTTGGGAGCACACCAAGGCGGGAAATGAGAAGACTGCCCCTCTCTCAATTTCCGAGTATGAACCCAACCCATTGCCAACCCCGAGACTGCTTCTATTTTTAGATGGCCCAATTCACCATACCACCCACGCATATAGCCCACTTAATACACACATTCTTGTTTAATACCACAATATAACCCTAAATATCCGTCTTAAATTTAAAATAGACAGTCCCTACAAACTTACACGATCCTACATTCATAATTCATTCCTAGGAAGACTTTGACAACCTCAATAATCAAGATTCTTAAAATAATACGGTGTAGCCGTCAAGGTCTGCACACCTTCCTTAGTTATTATTCAATCTTCCTTAGTTATTATTTATTCAATCCATGATATTGCAGTAAAGTTAATTAATAGGAGGAGGAACTACTGGAAAAATGTGGTCATCAGATGGCGGATCCCAATGGGGAAGAGAATCAACATCCAGCACTAGCTCACGAAGCAGCTGGTCTCCAAGCTGGAGTTCCTCCACCAAGGTTCTCTCTATTCATTGCATCAAGGGGACTTCCCATGCTGACGAGTGGAGCGCTGAACTTCTCCAAAGCGGTGACATCGTCGATCAAATCCAAATCGGTGACCTCATCCTTCGTGCTCCTTTCAAGGATGGCAATTCCGGCCTGCAGCGCCACCTTCACTTTTGCTTCAAGAATAAACTCACCTCCATCCAAGTCAGGGTCCGTCGTTGTGACTTTGATGACTCCGCCGAGTTAAACGCATGTCTTGTTCCTGATGCCAAGAAGAAGCATTCTTATGTTCTGCGAGCCATTCATGATCCTAATTACGCCATCTCTTTTGTTGATCGCCCTGAATCCGAGTGCTTCCAACTCCAAGGTACTACGTACTCATCAGTACTGATCTCATATATATGCCTTTTTCGTCGGTTGACTTTTTGTTTTGTTATATTGTCAATATTGACATCTTATCTTTGTGCACCCCTGTCTCATGCACAGCGTCAAGGGCTTCTAGGTTGCAGCATGCATTAAGCAGTGCGCAGCTTGCAGACGGGTTTCTAACGTATCCATGGGAAAAGAAGATGCAGGAAATACTACAAGTTCCGAATTCTAGCAGCTTCATGTCAATCCTTTTTCTTCCTAAAGCTTCTGACCAAGGGCTTGGTCCGTATAACGATTTAGAAGACACGATTGCCCGGGCTAATGTGTGGTTCTCTGCCGCGAACTCATCTGGTGTTCCCATAACCCTCAACAACTTTCAGACAGAATCCCTTCTTATAAAGGTATGGTTATCATTTTACAGTTCTGGTACGTCTAAGCATTGTTTTGCAGCTAGATAATCCAATATTATTAACTCATGTATATATAGTCTCTATGCCAATATTGATGGTATGATTTGTGTGGGAATTTATATCAAGGCCAAAACCAAAAGGCTTACTTACATATTGTATTGGTTATTGGTTATTGCTTATTGATTATTGATTAGTGATCGATGATCTTTCTTGTAACAGATTTCTGGGGAGACAGCTTCTTGTACGGTGAACACGTCGTCACTGTCAGATTTGCCGAATCTTGCCAATGCAAGCTTATACGGATTTGAGGACTACCATGGAGTTGACTTAGGCGTAGTCAGAGCAGTTCGTCTCTGGTATTCTCCCATCCAAGAGTATCCTGTGGAAATCGACATAAGAGAGGGCGATGTGAAGCTTGGTTTTGTCATTAGTCGCACTGAAGAGGTAACGGTTACGTACATACTAATTAAAATGACTTTGTTTCTCAACTTAATTGTTATGGATAATTCTGTTAAACTTGAAATCTAGTAAATAATTAAGCTGATGCAGAAATTATTAACACTATATGTTGCTTAACTTTCTATGATGGTGCATAGGGATTTATATTCATTTCGTCAGTAGAAAGCGATGAACATGTGCCTTCAGAAAGATCCGGTCTTTCAAAATTGTTTAGAGATGCACTGAGTGAATCGAAGCTGTTAGTAATATCGCGAATAAATAAACAGAAGGTTGTACCTTGGATAGTTTCGTCAACAGGTGGCATACAATGCTTTAATACCGTGTCTATATGCCAGAAGTTGTCATTACACCGCCATGCTAAGGTACCTATACTCATCCATGTCTTAATGTGGAGAAGACACAATGGTGCAGGCGTACCCACATCATCATCACCTCGTCATACCCAATTTGAGAATCAAGTGAATTATAATGGCGGATATCATATAGACTCGGTTGCATCATCACCATCCATTCTGAAGTCGGGACTCACAGGAGATGCTGACGGTGATTTATCATTTCGACTCGACAAATAACATACAATTGGGTTTACACATACATTTGTGACATTCTACAACTTTTGTACATGCATGACACTGAAATCTTACATATTTTGATAATTACCAATGTTGTTTGGTGATATTTTTAAAGTATTAGTTTATGTTCATGAGTCTATTAAATAACGTAGAAGTGACATGTCTTCTATTACCTTGATACATTTTTATTTTATATGGTATGAAGTGATTGGAGTTCAAAATTCCACGCCTTTTATTTTAGAGTTCAGTCAGCGCGAGAACCGTAACCGATAATTTTGGCCTTTTCAGCCATCTTCCAACACCGATGAGATTTTTTGGCAAAACATTCCCAGTATGACCAATATGACTTAAAATTACTAGCAGAGGTTCATAGCACTATAAAACGACTTAGAATTAAGCATACAATTAACAATTTGTTTAGTTTGTTTCCGACTCGGTCAAAAAAATACTTTTAATGTATCTAGATGTCTCTACTTCAAGCCATATATCCCTTCTAAAACCCTTGGGCATTTTAGTATGGTATAGAGTGACTCTAGGGTAAAATTTGAGAAATTTTATTCTCAGGCTAAAAAGGCTCGATATCCGTGCATTATCATCTAAAGAATCAATTCTTTCCGATGAATCTTTTGACTAATTTTCTTGCCAAAACCTTCTCAGTAAGGCCAATAAGCCTTAGATTGTTTTAACCTTTGGAAATGAACTTAAAAATCAACAGTTCTGAACAATATTCCAAATCTTGAAGATTTATGGTGAAAACCTTTTTTAGGCGAGCTAATACGCCTTAAAAGTACTAGTGTATGCATGTTCATAAGCCTATCAAATAACTTATAATGGATATAGAGTTTGTTTTGCATAATTTTAGTATTTTACCATATAATTAATAAATGATTATCATTTAAATCTAGTCACTTCGGCCTTGTCATAAACATGTAACAATTAGTAAGTACTTTATATAGAGACATGATAATGATAAATTAAATAAAAATTGTATAATTTTACCAATATCATATACTCCGTATTAAGCTAAATAATTATAAAATTAAGAATAAACAAATATTTATAATATAAAATAAAGAAAATAAATATTTGTAGAAAGACGCTGATTTGGATCATATTTTAACCTTAACTTAACTTGAGTAAAAACTCGTATATTTTGATCGGTATAAACCAGATTGTTCAAATAAAAATTACACGGGACCCGTATATGAATATTATCCAAACCTGAAACAATTAAAGCAAACAAGTGCATTTTGTGTATGTATGCCTTATTTATTTTTTTGGTTACGAGAAGCGGGGTTAAACCCAAAAAGAAAAAAAGAACACAAACAAACTAACTAAAAGGCATAGAAAGGAACAAGTCTAGGCCACGAAACACCGCCTATATCCTGCTGCATCAAACAAAATAGCTTATTGGGTATGTCATCCGGCTCCCAAATAATTAGTTGTTGTGACTGGTTCACGCCAACATTTGCTAACCAATTTGCACACGCATTTGCTTCTCTATAAACATGATGTACCTCAATTTTCCACGGATGATCGTTAAGGAAGCATTTGCATATTTGTACAAGGTGAGCATGAGCAGACGGAAGTTCCTCCTTTGCTTTTAACAGATTAATGATTACTTGATAATCCGTTCGAATGATAAGCCTCGGGAGAAATCGTTCTTTAACAATCATCAGCCCACGTTTAAAAGCCATTAACTCCGCTCTCGTAACTGTTGCCAACCCAATGTTTCAGTAAAAGTTGTGACCATATTCCCTGCGGTATCCCTGAAAATACCTCTCGCACCCGACATTCCCGGATTACCTTTTGATGCACCATCAATATTAAGAACAAACCAATCATGTGGAGGTGCAACCTAGCGCACAAAAACTTCTTTATACCGAGGCAGTTCTTATCAGCTAGCAAATCCAATGATTCCTTCGCATTCCGAATTTCCCATATGCATTGCATTAGAAAGGTAAAAATGTTTCAGGAATCTCATTAGCCCTTATGGGAATGGATATCATGATCGGTGAACGTATTGGTGTAGGTATGGTGTAGTCCTTTTGGAGGTACAATTAGGTACAGGTAGCCCGAATAATTCTCCTAATCAGTCGTTCCTTGTCAGATATCACGTCGGATACCTATAAACAAGGAATGAGATGTCCAAAGACTCAAAGAAATTGATTAGAAAACGGGTTTGGGTAAGATATGAGAATAAGGTATAGTCAGAGTTAAATTTTATCTTTAATTATTTAAATTTAATATCAAATACACTTACAAAAATAAAATAGTACATTAATTATATAACTATAAAACATATATTTTATTAAATTTAAATAATACTCCCTCCTATTTCCTTTAATGTTCCTCTTTCCTTTTCCGTCCAATATGAGTGTTATTCCCTCTTTCTCTTTTTGGACAAGTTTGTGTGGTCCAAAATCAATTTGATGTGGGGTCATGTGTATTGTGTGGTCCAAATTAATTTACTTAATTCTTGTGTAAAAAGTAAAAGGGAACAACAAAGAAAATAGGAGGGAGTATGTCTTATATTCCAAATTTCAAGAGACATTATATTAATCACGTGTACGTGTCGTACTCATGTCCTTATCCGTGTCAGCGCTAAGCCGCTAACTAAGAGTTAAAACCAAGGAAAAAGCACAAAAGCAAAAACACAAAGAAAAGTGGAACTAGCCACAAAAACACATGAGTGCTTTTGTATTGGTTGATAAAGAGCATTCCGGATAGCGATCCGTGTGAGGTTTCCATGAAACGAAAGGAAAGCCGTTGATAACATCCTAATCCGACGGATGCGATCCCCTCTCCAGAACACATCACCATTCCTTCCCCCAAATTTTGGCAAAATTCAAAACTTAGCGCTCTCCATTTTCCCGATGATTCCGCCCTATAAATACACACACCTCCCTCCACCATCTCACAACACATCTCACACCTTCAATCTCACACCTACAAAATCATCACAAGAAAACTACTTACTGTTAGATAGAAATGGCTCGTACTAAGCAAACAGCGAGGAAGTCAACCGGAGGAAAGGCCCCAAGGAAGCAACTAGCAACCAAGGCAGCAAGGAAGTCTGCTCCAGCCACCGGTGGAGTGAAGAAGCCACACAGATTCAGGCCTGGTACTGTTGCTCTTAGGGAGATCAGGAAGTACCAGAAGAGTACTGAGCTTCTCATCAGGAAACTCCCCTTCCAGAGGCTTGTCAGAGAGATTGCTCAAGACTTCAAGACCGATCTCCGTTTCCAGAGTTCGGCTGTTGCTGCTCTCCAGGAGGCTGCTGAAGCATACCTGGTTGGACTCTTTGAGGACACCAACTTGTGTGCTATTCATGCTAAGAGGGTCACCATTATGCCCAAGGATATTCAGCTTGCTAGGAGGATTCGTGGAGAGAGAGCTTAGATTTACTATGCTTTAATTACTACTAATGTATCTACCTACCTACCTACCTACCTACTTTGTTGCTCTTCTCTTAACTAGAGTCTCTTTGTTGCATTCAAATCTAGCTTCTTGCTCCAGTTTCTTCTAGGGTTTATGTATTCGATCGCATCCTATGTGTATGTAGCTTTTTAGCAATTAAATGAGACGCACTACCTGTTTGCTTATCCACATCTATTTGTAGCTTCATTTGCCAATTCATATCCAGATCTATGAATTCATCTAGTCTTTATGTTCTGCTTTTGATATTCTCTTATTGTCTATAACATCCCATAAAATAAAGTGTTAACAAATAAGCTCTTCATTTCCCCCCAAAAAAATTAAATTGTTGGCGTAAAAACCCTGATTATTTGGGGAAATTGGCGGGAAACACATTAAAAGCCGTGTATTACTATCTCAAACGATCTAAATCCACAACTTTCACCTATTTTGTTAATTTTGTAAAAGAACCCTATAATTTAGACGTTCCTCGACAGAGAACAAAGTGCGTCATGGAGAAATACGTTGTTCAAACTGAAACATCTCAACCAAACCCTAACTCTATTCCCAGGTAATTCCTGCACTTTTTTTTTTCTGATTCATGTTTTAGAGTTGAATAATTGAGTGAAGCAAGATGAATACACAGAAGGCCTCGGTGGAAGAGGGCGGCTATTCAAGTAAATGGCCGCATTGAATCCAAGTATCGTCGTGATTTGTGCGTCTTATTGCTTCAATCCTATGCCGAGGTTTGCTATCTGTACATTTGTCACACTCTCATTTCTCTTCTTTCCTTCGTATAACCCCTTGATTATTTGTAAATGTTGCTTGAAAGATCGGCGTGTTTCCTCATCTGTATCATGCTGACGGCGTTCCATGCCCAACCCATGTATGTCCACATTTAACTCCCTTCACTCACTTATATCTCATTTCTTTAATGTGCTTCTCCATTGTTTATGTTTCAAGTACAAAATTGAAGAGTACATATTCGATTCTGATGCACTTAGGAATAGAATGAGCTACCGAGAAACAATACATGTAACCTAAGGCTCAGGAGTCTCAGTTGTTTTCGCTGAATTGTTTTACTTGTAAATAGGTTATAAGTTGATTGCTGCTTCTGTATTAATATTTCAGTTTGCTACTGTAATCATTCAGCTATTCCGTAATATATATGATCTCCGCTGTGATGAACTGAAAGGGCTGCTAATCAAACCTACGATTTTATTATATGCAGAGAGACCGAGTTATGTCATTTGCTGGCTTGGATGTTGAGGGTTCCTTTAGAAGGTTTGTCCGCAACTATCTCATTGATAAAGGTGTTGGCTATTGCACATACTTATGGTATCTGAAAAGCATTTCATTGAATTCCTTGTTGGTAGACATAGGCTCACCAACAATCTCAGTTGGCTTGTGAGTGCTGGATATCTTCAAGAAATACGTGCACTGTAATTTCAGTATATGGATTTTGGAGATGATATTGGTTTATTCCTACTTATGAATTTAAGCAGGTCAACCAATCGACAGTAGTAATAAATGAGAGTGTGTAATATGGTTACTTTAATGGTCTAATCTGCCTCCTGTTTCGTAATTAGCTACCAATTCTTGGAATTGTTTTTGCTTTTCTCCCCTGATTTCTTTATATTCTCTCTCTTCCAGGCATGGAGTTTCAGCACTGGACTTTGACAAACAGGTTAATTTTTGTTCATTTTTGCATTGTCTCTCTGGTTTTTATGAGGAGTCTTTTTTCTGAAAGCGATACTTGCGGTTCCCTTTTGTGGCTTTATGTTTAACCTTCCATAACGGTCCAGCTCTCTTGCAAATAATCTCTGACTTAAATTATGCTTATGTAAGCTATTACCATTGCTTCTCAAATGAGATAAATATAGAACCATGCTATGAAGCCTTTTAGAAAATTGAAATTTTGTAAGATTTCGGCTTTTACATGTGCTCTTGAGAGCAGCTTTGATGAGTTTGGATGTATTTGGGTTTGTAGCATTTTGTGTCTAACCTTGTTGATCAGTTGCTTTTGGACTTTTGGTTATTGGATGGATTTAAAATGGTAGATTGGCTTGCACAGCTGCAATAATCTCGTGTGTCATGAAGTGTTTAGTTTAACCTATGATTGAAGTTTGTATTCATTTGGACATCTTTGTCTGATCTCTCCAAATTACATGGCAGCGAAATCTTTATTATTGATTTTTTTCCGGCCGTTTACTAGCTGATACTTATCTCTTGTTTTCAAGTTTCCTATAGCCCTTTGAAGCACTTGCCCTTTATGTTGTCATGTTTTATTGCAGGGAATATACTTAGCATCAGTGACAAGATCTGGGTGTTTAATGGTACATGATTTTGAATCTCTATATTGCCAAAGTAATGTAATATCACCCTGTAAGATTCTTGCCTCCCACTCAGTTTGATTGAAATATTGAATACAAAATGACACTGTCTAGCTCTGTTTAGATACCTCTTTTTATGCAAGACGTTCAATTACCTTTACTACAGGGTTCAATGAGGATGAGGCAAAACATCTTTTGCACATTCCTACTCGCAGGCAACTTGATTCTGTTCGATGGAATCCTTCAAATCAAGATGAGGTTTATAACTTTAGTCCCCTACTTTATAAATGCGTTAGATAAATACTTAGCTGACATATGGTATGTTTCACGGAAGCTTTTTTCGGACTCCAGATTGTTATACATCTTGAACGTCCGGACAAAATTGCTTATGTGCACTCGTAAACTTGGAGACTTGACTTTATGGCTGTCGTGCACTTGTGTTGTACTAATAATTCTTTAATAGTTTGAATTTCCGATCACGAAAGTTGCTTAATAGCTCACCAAGTCACCTACAAAGTGTTAGACAAGAAGCTAGGATTTTGAAGGGATTCTTACTATAGTATTTAGTTATTCTGCTGTTTGGTGTCAATGTGTCATACATTTATGTTTTTGTGAAATCGGAGCTCTTCATTCTATGCTTTTGACTTGACCAACATGATGCTCCTTCAGGTTGCTTGCACATCAATGAAGAGCAGTGAAATTTTTATTTATGACATTGGTTATGTCTCTTCAAAACCTGTTGAAGTGAGTTGAGTTCTCATCCCTTTATTTTAAGCATTCCTGTAAATACTACTCCCTCCCTTCAAAGTCAAACACCTTGGGTCCATTTTTTGTGAGAGGGATTTTGAATTTGTTGCGTGTATGAATTTGAAAAGAGGGAGTATACAGGATGTTTAGTTGATCACTGCTCATACTGTAGGCAAAGGCAATGAATACAGTCATGTCCTTTGTTTTGTTTGACTAGTGTAATCTTACAAACAATGCTATTTATCGTTTGTTTTAGTTACTGATAAAGATCCATAGAATTAATTGATGCTTAGATTTAGTGCAACAGCAAGTCTGGATAGAGTAATCATAGCGAAGAGATACGAATAGATCTGAGAGGCACAGAAAATAATTATCATGTTTGTTGTGTACAAGTCTTTCAAGTCGGACCAGAAAACTTGTTACGGTGGTCCCTGACTCCTTGTCACGGTTTTACTGTACTGCTGACTGACCTATGGCTATGTCCTATAATGCTACTGTCTCGCTTTCTGCAGGTGTTGAGAAAGAAGCCTGCTTTGACAATCCATGGGGTTGATGTTCACAAGGGTCTGTCAGATGTAGCTTTTACATCATCTGATGACTCCAGGTGGGTTTATGCATGGCTGATCTAACATATATACTCTCCCCTCTCTTTTGTGTTGACCTCATCTCCTTTCTCGCGCCCCCATGTATGGCTTTATACTTTATTTTCCATTCCAATTTAGTTTTTTTTTTTTTCCTCGAAAAGGGAGGGGGGTTGGGGGGTGTTACTAAGCATCTTTCTATAAGGGTTAAGACTGTAACATTGTCACACGACCCTACTATCTTTACCGTCTTGTTCCAAATGGTGAGATAGTGAGACTTTATTCTGGCGCCGGAGCTACCACATTGTTTCTGCAAGGTTTGCTGTAGGTTTGAGTGTTACACAGTTGCACTCCCTACATCCCCTTATATGAATTTCTCAATGATAAATGAAAGACATTTTGCTCAACTGACTGCTTCAACTTGCTTCTGCATGATGTCAACAGAATTTTTGCTTCTGACACCTATGGCTCAATCAATTTATGGGATAGAAGAAGAGGCCCCTTTCCATCAGTTGAGCTGACAACCAATTCCTACAATGCTCTGAACAGTATAGAACTGAATATTGAAAATCAGGTTCTTTCAAACCCTTTTAGTGAATTGCATCAAGAAAATGGACGACAGCTCTTTTTGTTACTCCTTTTAAGAAGAATCTCTTTTCAATATATTGTCTGCATGCTTGTTGTGCCCAAGCTCCACCAAGTATCACTCTTACCTCCTTCACGTGTCACTGTAAACACTTACAATTATGCATATGATAAGAATTACTTGGGAAGTAGGGATTAGAAAGTCATTGGGACACTTGTCAACACACTCAGCATGGGAAGATTCCTCAATACCTTTTAACGTGTCTTCTTTATCCTTCCAAATTGCATTTCAGATTTGTAATTATTGATTTAGTCTTTGAACAATTGTAGATACTCTGTAATACTCCCTTCACATCTAAATGATGTTCCACACTGATAATGCACATAAACCAACAAGTAAAATAACATCTGGAGGGAAATGAAAGTAGAGAAAGATTGTGAGGTCATAAGTCCTAAGAACCATAAGTCCATAAGTTTTATACAAAAAAGGAAAGTGAAAGTTCATTCTGAATTTTCCATTTAAGAAAATGTGGAACATCATATAGAATTGGAGGACGTATATAGTATGAACTATATACATTGATATTTTAAGTAAAATGCCAAAACAGATGCCCTCCCATTCATCGTGTATGTCCTTTTCAATATGATACAACTCTTAAGAATTGCAGTATAATAATAATAATAATTATACAGTACAAAGCAAGTGGAAAAGTACAATAAATTAAGTGAGAAACGGAGTACTGTATAATATTAGTACAATGTAAGTAGTGGCTAAATAGGTAAATAGGGGTGAAAACAGTTGGGATAAGTATTAGACCAAAATAGAAAGTTCTCAAATGGGAAGAAAACTGTAAAAAAAATTTTAAATGGAATATGGGGAAAAAACTGTAAAGAGGATGGATTATATTGTCAGCTGAAGTAAATTCAATTTGAATGAGTTTAATTCTAAGGAGCGCCTGCTTCTATACTAGTTGTAGATTATTCTGATACCGGGGTACACTTTTACTGATTTCAGATTGTTTATGGAGCTGGTAATCAGGGAATTATACACATGTGGGATCTTCGCGGTGGAAGAGCATCTGCTGCATTTCAGAGCCATAAAGAGGTTGAACAAAATTTATTTATCGACATTCCTCTTACGCCAGGCACATTGGGACCTGAATTCTGGTCTAGTAAAAACTAGACCAGATTTGATGCATGAACCTAGTTATATTACAAGATATTTGCAAAAGGGATGCTTCTGCGAAAGCAGCTCTTTTTCGTTATCAAACCCGTGTAGCTCTGTAGCCTTATATTATGCAGGACGATGACTACCTTTATTAGTCTCGCCCTTTCCGGACACCTTTTGGGTAGATTGAGAAATACACGGTCAGTTTTGCCTACTCATTTTTGCTATATCTGGTGTTTCTATATAGGCGTATCATCCACCTTTGGCATCCCTGAAGTTATCGATGATGCTGGAGAAAATTGAGTCACTAAAGGTACGCAACTCTGTTACCTGTCCTCATCCCCCACTCGACAGAAAAAAGCACTTCACATTTTACACCTTTTCATCTTTGCGTGATGGGCTGTTTTTAGTATGTTATCAGTCTATTCGTTGAAAAGTTTGCATTAGTCTTAGAGGCTGGTCTGCTCATGTTGTGGTTTTGTGCAATTATAATGCTCTGTCGAAGCTGAAGTAGGAGGACTGCATAATAAATTGGCGTCTTTTGGAAAATTCGAGTCCATCCAATTCTTGTGCATTAAAGCTTAAAATAATTTACAGGCTCAGTCAGATATTGTTCCAAAGGATATACATTCTATCAGTTTGGATCCTTCTTGTGCCTACTCCTTGGCCTTCCATCTCGAAGATGGCTGGTAAGTTTTTAACTTGTCACGTAAAAGCTTTATTGATGTACAGTTGTTTCTCCCCATGGATCCTTATTGTGCATATTAGTTGATTTTCCACATTGCCCTGGTAGGCACAACTATAGTAATCCCAATGTTATATGATGTACCAGCCTAATATTCACCCCAGTTTCTCATTTATTACTCGTTGTTCATGAATAAATTTGACATGTCATTAGCTACAACCCTCCATTTTCCTTTTCATTGATATAATGTTTTGTGTATTGCAGGTCTGGCATGCTCGACATCCGTAGCTTAGAAGTGACACATATCCATTGCCCCCCACCAGCTTGGTTGTAAGTATTCTCCTTATTTTTGGTGCATTGTAACTTTGTAAGGTACACGAGCTCGGCGTATTACTCGTTCACTGATTTGTATTCATTATGGGATTACAGGGATAGCTCGCTCACCTCTTCTAATTTTTCCTATCTAAGAAAACCTGCCTGGCTTTCTACAAGCTCAGTGAGTTCTTATTTTTTAGGATAATTGTGGATGTGTTAGTGGACACAGTTCCAAGCTGTGATTTATCTTACTGTTTAACCAGTGATGCTTTCTAATTTTTGTATCAACTATAATACTATTGTTGTTTGAGCAGATATATGTGGTTGGGTCATCGACAGACAAAGGGATACATCTTTTGGATTTCTATCCTGATGCACGTTCTCCCTGTCATGTGGACTTTAGGTGAAATTGCTTGTTGTATTTGATCATTTGTTATGCACTCGGGAAATTATGACGTACCTGGAGTCCCTGATAGTTTATTCTGGTTCAGTGAGGATATGCTGAAGAGCTCAAGGCAAAATGGATTTGTTCCTCTATCGGAAGATGTTGCTGCATGTGCTGCACATCCTTGTAATGGGTTTGTTGTAGCTGGTACAAAGGTCGGTTTTCGCAAGACTATTCCTTTCAATTGCTCCGTATTTACCTAATGTTAAATGGATTCTTTGCGATCAGCATGCACATGCAAACATTATGTGGTATGGTTTCATGGCTTGTACATTTTGACGGGCCATATATTCACCTCATATTATTAGTTTGAAAGTAGAGTATTGTTTGCTTTTTCATAAATGTCTTGCTTGGCCACTCCGTGACTCAAGTGATGCAAAAGGTTTTGTTCAACGTTTGTGGATTATTTGGTTATTTTTCTGAATATATTTCGATGGTGGTTTTCAGCAAGCCTCCTTGTTGGTTATCAGTCAACGGAAGAAAGTTTGGCAAGGTGAGGAAGATCTAAAGGACAGTGATTAGATTTATAAAGAAATGGTGTTTTGAATGATGCAAACCCGATGGCAAATATTTGAATGAGGCGTAAGGCACGGAAAAGGACTTGTAAGCTGGTCAGTATCATAGCTGCACTGATGACGTTAAAGCAAAGAGCTACTGGAATGAGTGTATGAATGAGACGACATATAACAACAATGCCTTGGGAGATCGCTCTAGGGAAACTATTCTTGACACAGATTACTGGTTGTCCTAGGAAGAGGTCTTGGACTCTCAGATACGTCGCTAGAGTCTGAGATTATTGTTTTAGTGAGATAATTTCTGCATTTTCATTTTTAGGGTTTACTTCCATGAGTGTACAGAAATTTGGAATGTAAATTGTGTCCATTGTTTCGACTTGTGATTTTGAGTAAGCAAAGGAGAATGTTTCATATGCTCAGGAAATCGTTTGCTCATGGTCATTGGCTAATGTGATGCTGCTGATTTTCAGAATGGTGATGTCAACGTAATATTTGTATAGCTTTATTTCCATAGTAGCAACTAGCAAGTAGTTGGACTAGGTACCTGAGTCCGGAGGTGATCACGGGGTGAACTTTCGACGGGCTTTTCATGTCGTTCAAATATATCAGAATAAATTAAAGGTAAGATCCATGATATTTTTGTATGTTTCAAGTATATACTATTATAGCTGCAAGCCTGCAACATTAGCAAAATGATTAAAAAATATTAGGATGGATGCTAACAAAATCAATAGTATAGCCATGCAGGTTACACTTTTCTACATTGGGAACTCATGAAGTGGAGGGACACCCGTGATTTTTGACATTGCGAGGGAGCTTTTGAAATACTCCGTAGGAAACATCATGTTGACGTTATTCCATTTTCCTTTTGAAGGTATGTTTATTAGTGTTCCCCCATTTTGTCCGAACTTGGCAGTTCATCTAAATGTGGTCATCGACTGAGCTTTTTAAACTGGAGGCGTTAGGAATGTTAATAGAGTGGGTAAACTGGATACACTCTAATAAGATACTTCATTGATAAAAAAAAATTAAGGAAGCTAGATGAATTAATAGTTGTCATGGAGAAATTTGGAATCTTGTTTTTGAAGAGGCAACAATAAGAAGAGGACAACTCCAGAGACTGTTCAAGGAAAACAAAGTAACTAAAGTAGAATATTATACTTGTGGAGTTTGTGGTCTTGAGCTTTTCCCTTGTCATGGATAAATAAAGTGTAGGCATTTGCCTATAACTTAATTGTTTCGGAGTATTGATTATGATAAGGATGTCTAGTTAGCACTTAGCACGACTTGAACCATTGTCCCACTGATATAATATGTAAAATACGATATAAAAGGGGAGGAAGGGTCTCTATGGAAATGACGATACGTTATCGAGTGGTATTATTAGGGTGTTTACTACACATGAATGAAAGAAATGGTTTTCCTATCAGTCTTTTATATAAAAGGGGAGGAGGAATCTTTATGGAAATGATGATACACTCTAATAAGATACTTGCCTCTTTTCTACTGTTTCATCTTTTGCCTTGACCCAATTCATTTGAGATTTTATAGTGAAGTTTGATATGTTGCCAAATGGTATGTCTATTGTATGCGTGTGAAATATAATTAGTCATAAAATGATGTTTGAGGATTAGTTAAAAAGGAGGGCAGACCTTTCACCTTTGCATGTGGAGGTTGAAATTAGACACTGCTTTTCCATGGAGTGGTTGATTCAAAAAAGTGTCATTTTTACATATAATACTATAATAATGACCTCCTCCTTTCACTAAAAGTTGTTACGGAAACCAACAAAAACTTCTATAAACAAACCTCTTAATCCTATCTGGAATTCCATTTTGGATACGACATACCTCTATTAATCAACAACTCTTTTACAAATACTTCTATAGTTCTATACCATATCCCACTTGACGTACATCTTTTGGACATTGTTGACTGTTGTTGATGCAATGATGCCCACCCCCCACAAGATTGATTGCATGTAGTTGGTTCTATGAGTACTGAGTCTTCAAGAAATAGTTTTATACATATTGATTCCAAGTAAGTCACGGTTTCAGACAATCGGTTTTTGATTACGATTTTAACTAATTTGATTAAATGCATCTTATATAAGTTTTGTATTCATACGGTTAATCGTATTGAATATTGCAATTAGTAGAAGAGTGTCGATATTTTCAGCAGTTTTCACAAACACTACTAGTTCTCTCTCACGATCTCATCTTATCTCAAATCACAATATTGTCATCTCTAACCCACTGTTTTTTTTTCTTTTCAAAATCATAATTTCCTCCCCAAGATCCAAATACTTCTACCAAAAACATCCTCCTTGAAATATGTACTCCATATTTGTTGTGACCTTATAAATCACCCTTTTGGTTAGGCTACTGTTGGAATATGTTAGATATCGACATATCCTAATTTAGGAATATGACATATCCTAATATGTCATATAGAAGAAATGAGATATTATAGAATATTTAGAATATTCTAGATTATATTCTAGGCTAGAGTCTTTGGTTCTATATATATGATCGACTCATTGTATCGAAGGATCACGAACGATTATCAATAACAATTATTTTTATGAGTTTTCTTTCCTTCTTATGACTATGATGTGGTATCTCACGTAACTATTGTCAAACTATTGAAACATTGGTGTAATGTTTGTAAATATTACTCCATAATTGAATACTCTAAATTAGGTTTAGGCTGGCTTTTCTCATTGTATTGGCATTTTGAGCTTTAAAGGCATTCTCAACGTGTTAGCTACAGTTAGACTAATGTTGCAATAATATAAACATAAGAGTAGATTCCCCTCCTCCCATCCTTACTTTCACATGCATAGCCTTTAAGTGCAACGATTACAAATACTACAAAGACAACTCACAAGCCATCCTTCCTTAGTATCTTTCTCTCTCTTTCTCATCTTCTTCTTCTTCTTCTTCTTCTTCTATGGCTCTCCTATATCCTTGGCTACTTTGGATTAATCTAGCCTTATAACAAAACCCAAGAAACACCAAAATCAATTTTGTCCCAACCTCATTGTTTTAATTCTCACTCCAAAACCACTTTCTCTTATCCCTAAAAATGCACTGCTTTTAAACAGGAAACCATGTTTGTTTCTTGTTTTTCTTCAATGGATTTTACATGCTAGGCTATTCTCTGTTTTTTTTTTTTTTCTTTTTTGTTTCTTGGTGTGTCATCCATGGCTGCTGCATTAAACAATAACGCAGAGGGTGGCGTGATTATTGATAGGCAAGAAATAAAGGAAGCCATTGCTAAAGCAGTGGAGCTAAGAGCATTACATGCAGCATTGAAGCAAGGAAACAGTCCTGCACATCTCAAATTGCTGTCTTCTGTTTCTTCGTCGCTGCCTCCTTCTTTGTCTCGACCTACTTCCCAGTTATCGTCACATGATTATCCTATTTTTACACCCGTAAGTTCCTTTTTTTTCCTATATAATACACTACTTTTAACATTCTACATACTGCTTTGATTGCTCTACAAGCATTCTAATGCAACACGCCGAAGTAAAATATCAGCGGGGCAACGCTTGATAAATTTCTTCTATTTTGATATTTATTACACCCTCCATCCCATTTTTTATTGTCCTCCTTTTTATTTTGGGAGGATTTAAGGAAAAATGGTGAATTACCAACTTTGTCTCTTGAATGAAAGAAGAGTAGAGGTTTATGGTGGTTATGGTGGTAGTTAGCAATATTGTATAATTAAAGTTTTTTTTTATTAAATTTAGAAAGAGGACAATAATTATGAAATGAAATAAAATTTGTCAATTTATTGCTTCTCTTTCCCTTGCCACTGCTCTCATATATGTATACAAATTCAAACCCGGATCCCTTACATGGTCTTGCTCTTGTTATCACTTCTTCATTCTGTGTCTTGAGCCGGTAATAGACCAAGTAATTTGTTTCTTTCCGTTTTTTAAGGAAAATAAATTAATTTAATATAGGACATGGAGGAATAAATATGTGGTTCTTGTTAAGAGACGCTTCAATGAGGTGTTGCTGGCATTCTACCCAATAATTGCTACTGTGTTTGTATATTATTATTATTATATTAGATTAATACTCCATATTCTTATAGTCCTAGGATATAACTAATTCTCACAATATTACAATACTATCCATATTGTGAATCCTAATTGCTAATCTTATTAGTTATCTACTTTCCTTGATAGAATGTCCATTTTGTCAAATCCAGTTTGATCATTCATCAAACTCGTATCATTATCGATCATTTGAAACGGTCTCTATCCTATGAGCAAGGCCGTAAATATCAGACGACAATATAGAAATTTTTTCCAACGGAGCATTTTTTTTTTTCTGAGTCCAACCGAATCGGGTCTACTTGGGACACCTGAATCAATTTTTTCTGACCTGAATCAACTCGGAAACAAAATTTGCTTGATACACCCATATTAATTTATTATCATGTACTTGAGTTTTGAGATCAATTAAACCAGCTCTTTAATAATTTGATTACTTAAAGGTGAGGACTTTCTTCATCTAATGCAACTTACTGGAGTTCAGTTAAGGTTCGTTGAGTGTTTTTGAAGTTACTAGTCACTTTGCCTTAATTATAGTTTGAAAGGCTGCTACTGACTGTCCTACTCTTTTATACCTTTACACTTTTCTTCTTTTTAATTTGTTGATGGACCGAGTGAAGATGAAGCTAAAGCTTTGCTGTATTATCAGAATTATGAAGATGAACCCTTACCAGGCTACGTCCATTTACAAACTCTGAGCCAAACATTAGGCGAAAGTTGGGAAGACAACAGAGTAGAGGAGAATCGGAATGAGCTTCCTGCTGAAAGTCTCCAACTGTCAAACTGTACTAGACCAAATGTTACATTAAAGAAGGGACTTCCACCTGGATTAGCAAACATGAACAACCATATATGCCCTGGAGATGATACTAAATCGGTCACTAGCTCGTGTACGAATCACATCTCATTTATACCAAATTCACCAGGAAGTGAATTTTATAAGTCAAGGAGGAGGAACAGTTTAGGTGACTTCAAATCTGTATCTTCCTGCAATAACTGTAAACCTGCAATTATTAGCACCGATTATGATAACATGAGTATGATAGTGCCACTAACAGATTCCCATGCTGCTATGAACCCATCTCAAACCAAATCTCGAGGGCTGAGGTTTTCATGGCTGTTTCCTCGGCTAAAAAGAAGGCCGAAGAATGATATCAGCTCACCTGTTAGAACAGAATCTGAAGTAGTATCCCAAGTACTCAAGGGTTTTAGTGCAGTACCAATAGAAGCCCTAAAGAAAGAGCTGATTGATGCAAATCAGAAGAGGGATGCAGCTCTGAGAGAGGTTTCAGACATGAGATCTTCCTTTGGGGAGCTGAGAAAAAAGCTTGAAACATTGGAATCCTATTGTGAGGAGCTAAAGAAGGCTTTATTGGCTAATAGCATTTCAAAGAGAGGAAAATTGTCCGATGTCAAAATTGGGGACAGTTTGATGCCAGTTAGTGAGGAAGTGATGATTGAAGGGTTTTTACAGGTTGTATCAGAAGCAAGATTGTCTGTGAAGCAGTTCTGCAAGACACTCTTTGAGGAGATTGACGAAAGCGATGAGCAATTATCTGATAATTTAAACCTGCTTTTGAAGCCCTATAAACTTTCCTTAAGTCCAAGGTATTCAAAGGCGGTTTCTTACCACCTGGAGGCCATTATAAATCATACACTGTATCAGGATTTTGAGAACTGTGTTTTTCAGAAAAATGGGACACCAAAGTTACTTGATCCTCAGCAAAACCGACTAGCAGAATTCCAGTCCTTTGCAGCATTGAGAAATTTGAGTTGGAATGAGGTGCTCAAAAAAGGAACAAAGTATTACAGCGAAGATTTTAGTAAGTTTTGTGATCAGAAAATGAGTTGCATAATACTGACACTTAATTGGACGAGACCTTGGTCGGAAACACTGCTTCAGTCTTTCTTTGTTGCAGCAAAATGTATTTGGTTGTTGCACTTGCTCGCGTTTTCTTTCTATCCACCATTAACCATCTTAAGGGTGGAAGAGAATAGAGCGTTTGATTGTGACTATATGGAAGATATATTCATTGAGAAGCAGAAAATGCAGAATCAAAGACGGGTCAAAGTGATGGTTATGCCTGGGTTTTATGTCCAGGATAAGATTCTTAGGTGTAAGGTTCTATGTAGGTACAAATCTGTAGCATAAGATAGTGTTAATCTGCTGATACAAGGTTCATGTACTTTACCCATTAATTATATTATGCTTTTGCTAATTTGATCGGGGAGATCAATGGGGTTGATAAGTTGATGCACATGCATTAATCTGGTACAAATGTCATATGTTTTCCTCTGCGTCATTTCCCTGAAACCAAAACTTGCTAAAACATACAAGAGATTTCATCACTCATATCCTCCCCTTCTCTTTCTCTCCGAATACTTCAATCGCAACATGCCTTAAACATACTAGCGCATGTTCAGAACCCTCTGAAACAACTTAGAATGATGTAGCATACAACTTGCTGCGTCTAATTTTGACGTGATTTGAAAAGTAACTTTCAGCTTCTATGTCTCAATTCTAACAACAATAAAATAAACTAATTTCAAGACATTTCATATAATAACAACAATAAAATAAACTAATTTTTATATGATATGGACTGATTGTAGTGCAAATTTCGAGGCATTCTATTTTGGGCTAGTTGGCCCATAAATTGTGGATAAATTGCGCCTTCAAAAACAAAAAAATTTCCAACATGAGTGAGATTTTTGGCCGAAAGCTTAACCTGACTAATTCCGTATTTATTCGACGGAATAACTATTAGCATCTCCCGTTCTCCGATCTCCACTATAAGAACATTTTCTTAAATTCTTCCAAAATAGAAAAAATGATTGGATGGAGGGGACTAAGTTGAGTATCAAATGCTTGTTGGTGTAGTTATGGGACACACAGAGTGAGCATAACCTGACTAATTCCGTATTTATTCGACGGCATTAAACGCACGCTAACAAAGCATAGCTATACTTGTACTTCCCAGTAAAAATGGAGCCTTTTTCAGACGCACAAATGATGGCAGATGAAGCAATGACCATAAGCAGAAGCATTGTGAAAGGGACACTTGATGCGCTCATGCCTCTTACCTATTTGAATTTGTCCCGGGTTGGATTTTGGCATGCTGACACCATTCATTCATTACACAGTTAAACTCAATCATAATTCATAGCAATGCAATTTTAACTACTGTATACACACACCATGACTAAATAATCACTAATCTTGATAGTACTATCAATTACGGAATTGTAAGAACCACAGGCTAAAGTCTCGAGACATAGATTGATTACCCATTAACTACAGTAAATAATAGCAACTACATTACAGAAATCAAACGATTAACTCACTCAGTCTAATTCAACAGAAGACGACCAGTTACAGCATACTGTCAGTTCTAGCAGGTAGCCTCCTAAAGAAGTTTATTGGGACTGAAGGAAGCCTCTGCCGGAACCTAGGGTGTCTCAGCCCATAGATGCCGTAAAACAGGGCCACCACTTTGAATGGGGTAACATACAAGACAATGGCGGCTACCAAACAGAATGTCACAAACAATGCAGTGGCTCTCGGATCTCGCCAGCTCAGCAACGACTGGAACCTCTCTCCTTGAGTAGCCAAATCTCCTACAACCGTCTGAATTCTCCCGGCAATGCTTCTCAGCCGGTCGTACCTCATCCTAATGAAATCATTTCCTCGAGAAGTCGGGAAAGTGTCGAATTCCTCGTCCAGCTCATCAGGGTGCGCCACATCAGCATGTGATAGGCGGGTGTCCATATGGGGCGGGTGCCTAGGCCTCCACCGATACTGCCAAATTCCTATTAAGAACAAGTAAAGGAAGATCGTGGGCAAAATTAGCTCCGGGTATACTACAAGAATCATAAAGAGGATGTGAATAAGGACAGTTGTGATGGGATTCTTCCAATTGCAAATCTGATCAAACCATCTTCCAACTGCAATCATCCCACTTAAGACGTTCATGATCCTGAAGAAATTTGCTTTGCTCCTTCTCATACTCCACATGTGAGAATCCACGTCTAACATGTATTCGACAACCTCTTTTCTCAATGGAGGTTCTGCCCTGCTTAATCTCATCGATACAATTTGAGTTGCTTGGTGTCGTAAGCTATCAAGCTGCATGACAGACAATGGGTGAATGTAATGCATTTTGGGAAGAAGAGGCTCTGAATACATATGAAGCATATTTATCCACGATGAACAGGTGAATCTGACGGCTAATTGTACTTCTCCCATCTTCTTTACTCCTGAAGGGTGCAAGACTATGAGAGGATACGAGTGTGTGTAAACTCGATCAGCTTCAAGGGTTGAGAGTCGAACTCGAACTTTACCAATCCGTGAATCTCTCATGCCATTGTTGCCGTGCAAATGACAGTTATCGAAAACTCCGACTGTGATGACTGTACAAGGGTCGAAAACCTCCCAAGTATATTGTTCATTCCATTTTGGGCTGAAGCTATCAATGATGGTTCTTGTTCGAACCCACTTCTGACCGTATTTGGCCACACAGTAAGCATCAGTTGTCCCTCGTCCGTCTTTGGTTTTCATTGGCATAAGTCCATGAGCACTTAAAACCCCAAGTTCCAAAACTCCAATGCTCGGCTTCCACATCTGTTTGGCAGTTGGCCTCAAATCGCTGCTATAATGGGTCGATTCATCCAAGACATGATATCCGCCGTCTAAACATATCCTTAGATGGATCCTGGTTGCAAACTTGATCTCTTTCTTTTCCCCATCAACGATTATATGCTTTTCGAGATTATACCAACGGGTATTCACAGGCTTATGATCCCACCTCCGCTGCAAATTTTGCAAGGGGATCATACAAACACCCAAAGTATCATCCTTTCCCGGCCCAACCCTGTCTTCGACACTCAACAACAAGGGTTCTTCAAAGGGTTCAGCAGCCACAAAAAGCAAGTCCTCGTTCCACATTGGATTCAATGTCTTAGCTTGGCAGGTTTTGGTCCGGAAACCCTGATTTCCAAGCATTGCCTTGACATAGACTTCAGGAAAACGGGTCTTATCATGAGGCACCAAATCCTGAACTTCAATGACGTTAACCCTAACATACCAAAGCTTAGGCGAAAGGTAAACTTTGGAGCGGATTTTTCCAACAGCATCACCACTAACAGAAGCTGCATCAGAATGCCAAGCCTCGGGAAAGGCCTCATCGGCTTGAGTCCCCATCCAGACAGCCAACATGAGCTCTCCTTTCACCTTGATACCCTTGTGGTCCTCAAGCCTATACCACTGTGGGGCAAGAGGGCTGTCTGGTGGGACCCTCTTGGGGATCTCATTAAGGTCGAATATTACCCTTCCCATGAAATCATCCTTTACAAGATCCTTATCCTTAACAAAAATCTCGACAATGGAAGCTTGGATACGCTCCTTTGAGAAAGCAAACACTTGATTCCACTCGGGTTTGGTGTTCTTTTCAAAGTGCCTTGTGGTTCCTTTGTAGTTGCCTAGTTTGACTTCCACATAAGGGTCACAACTGCCCGTTACGTCCTTGGTAGGTAATTCCTTGGCTTTGACAACCCGGACATAGAGGTACTGCATTTGCTCCACAAGATCATAGGTGGAGGAGAGCCTCTGCCCTGCTACCCCCGCCCCGGCAATGGCGGGAGAAGTCTCCTTTAGGGCAAATTCCTCAGGTGGAGGAGGCGGCTTCATTTTTCAGAGGAGTACAGTTTTGAGTACAAGAGAAATTAGGTGGACAGCAATCAAATTAATCAAGGTGTTAATGGTCTGGTTTATCGAAAATCAAAAGGTATTCATTCTCCTGGACAAAATGACAGGCAAATTTGGTCAGAAACAAAGCAAGCCAAAGATGTTGATAGCACAAAAAAGAAAAAGAAAAAGAAAAAGAGTTAAAAGGGAGTAAAGAAGAAAGCTAAGGGAAGTGTTTAAGTGAAGCAAACAGACAATATCTGAGAGGAAGAGGTGCATAACATAAAGGAAAATACTGTTTAACACATAAATGTTTAAGTGCACAAAGACATTGTAGCCAAGCTTGTTATTTATTTCTCAGCAACCAGAGTAATACAAAAAAAAATGCATGAACATGTACATTCTATAACATATTGAAGAAAGCAAATGCAATAAGTTTGAGAGAGAAATGAGAAATGAAGTAGGTTAAGGTTGCTTACCAAACTCAAACAAACACAAACGGAGGAGTACTTGGGTATATTTGGAAGACCAACTCATGTACTGTAATCAACTTTTGAATATGTACCAGTAGGAGGACCTCCATTTTACTTAAAATACATATTTGGGGCAAAAGAGAGAGACAAAAATTACTCGAGAGACACACGTGGACAAACTTTGTCTGCTTTTATCACGTGCCAACCAACGCTACTTTGGTCGGATTATTATCTTCTTAATTACAAATTGTTTATACCTAGTTATTAACATATTATACATTTTTATACCCATTTGTGTTCTATCTAATATTTAGGTCTTATTTGAGGAAAGAGAAGGTAAATGAGGAGGTAAAATTTCCTGTTTGTGGATACTAGTGCGTCTTGTTTACTAGACATTTCCCAATAAAATATGGAATTACTGTGATACTGTGGGGGTTAAAGCACAAGTGCAGAAGCAAAGTAGGAGTAAAAAGCAAGTTGGAAGAAGAAAGAGGTAAATACTGAAGAGTCAAATATAAGTTGGAGAAAAGATGTGGTCAAACCGAGGAAGCGGCCAAAAAGGCTTTTCTTACGCTACTAAAATGAAGTTGCTGCCAATTTCGACTTCGACTTATGAGCTTTATGTCACCTTGTGCTCTGTGTTACAACTTCATCCAAACCAATTTCTGATTTTTATTGAATGAATCAATTAAGTATTAACCATGTAAACAACAAATAATACACAAATGATGTCTCGATCTCATATATAAATCCGTCACATACAAAACTTAATGACACAGTGACACTCGATACAAGCACTTTTTTTCACATGAGCTGACAAGCATAAGTAAACGCATACCCATATATCTCAACCACAAACCCCCAACCATACTTTGATATTAGGTGTGGTTAGTTGTTTGGTGGATGAAATCAGTACAACTAAAACTTGAGCTTTTTTTTATACATTAAACCTCTCTCAGAAATTGAATTGTCACATATTGTCTTTGCCGAATTCATTAATGATTCATGATCTTTGATTTAATTTAATTCCTTTAGTTAATTAATTAGTAATTACAATCTTATCTAATAATATGAAGATCACCAAAAGAAAAAAACAAGCAAATTGTTTAGACATAATAATTTCGGCACAAATTTCAAAGAAAAAAAAATAATATTTAACAAAATTGCACAGAAAATTTAAAGAAATTAGTGAATTTAAAACAGTAGCCATATAAATTTAAACAAATCAAAAAACAAAATAATTAAGTTATCATAAATATTTTTTAAATTTGGTGAAATTAAACGCATATTCTTTAGAAAAATCAACAAAAGTAATCATCAGATCCGATTTTTATTCAAAAATAAAATGAAACTAGAGAAGGTATATATTCCTTTAGAAAAATCAATACATTCTTTAGAAAAAACATTAAACGTAGCCACCTTCCATTTTTTTCAAAATAGAGAACAAGAGTTTGTTTTCGAATTTAGTTTTGTGGGATTGATTAACTGAATAGATTATAGTGTATAAAGAGAGATAATGTAAAATAAGATATTTGAAAATTTCCTAAAAAAGAGACCATCAAACGAAATCCCGATTTTCGGAAGGCATAAATCAACATACGTGCATCTGATGGTTATACTACAATCACGATATTTTAATCATTTATCATTATTAAGACATTCATGAAGTTAAAACTGTAAAATAAGATATTTGAAAATTTCCTAAAAAAGAGACCATCAAATGAAATCTCGAATTTCGGAAGGCATAAATCAACATACGTGCATCTGATGGTCAAATTTCAATTACAATATTTTCTTCATTAATCATTATTAAGACATTCATGAAGTTAAAACTTTAAAATTCATCTGATGGTCATACTCCAATTACAATATTTTCTTCATTTATCTTTATTAACACATTAATGAATTTAAAATCGCAAGATTAGACATTTGAAAATTTTCGAAAACCGAGCCCATCAAACGAAATATCGACTTTCGGAAGGCATAAATTATCATTCGTTCATCTGATGATCATACTCAAATTAGAATATTTTATTTATTCATCATTATTAACACATTAATGGAGTTAAAATCGCAAGATTAGACATTGAAAATTTTCGAAAACCGAGACCATCAAACGAAATCTCGACTTTCGG